>CATIWK010250103.1:0-10204 GCA_949634005.1 Mallotus japonicus
TTTTGGTTTTTCTTCAATAATATGATGTTGTTATATGTGTGCTTTCATAGCTTTTGGTGTGGATGGTTAGGCTACTTAGCCGCCATCTTGTTGATAGTTTTCATAGTCCTCTGCTTCGCCGGGTTTGCGGAAGTGAACCAGATTACTGCTTCAACTGCTACTGAGGCTTCAACTGCCACTGATGCTGCTCAGCTGGGTTTCAGCACTAGCTTGCCACACAATCACAGGGTTCCTACCCTTTCAAGGCTTTGCAACACTGCATTGAAGGAGGTAGATCGGGGTCTCTGAAGGTCGTCTGGATCAATCCGGAGGTTGATCTTCTCCCACCCATTTTGCTTGCAGCTGCAACTTCAAAGTCTAGACGCTGTCATCTTCTTAAGTCCACGACACTACCAACTTAGGCAAACTTTTCGGCATGAAGTCATACACCATACCACCGCCGCTGCTGCCACTGTTGTGCGACCGTCATCAACTTCTCACCAAACTATACTTGTAACCCTAAAATATATATTTGGGCTTAATGTCAACACTGGCCCATCAAATGTAAAAGCCTTGGTTGTGTATATCACCTCTCAAATTATGCTGGCCCATAAAATGTACTGTTTTGTTTGTTTAATATATGATATCTTTTTATTTGATAAAAAAAAAAAAAAAAGAGAATTTTCACCACCTTGCAGTAATCAATAATTGAAATATTTTCCGTTGTATGGAAACATTCTACCTCTAATGCATGATTTAATCGATTTTCTTTCCATTTTGTTAAAAAAAAATCACTAGTAAGTTCATCATGTACTAATTCAACCATCCCTGAAGAACTTTCATTTCATTAATACAGTATATGTATCCGCCGTCGTCTATATGCAGAGAGTCAAAAGACAGAAGGGTGAAAAGGGATAGCACTATCGTTTCAGTGATCCATCTAATATCACAATACAGCAAGAATGGAGAAGGACAAAAAATGTAATGGCATTCCTTTTGGCTAGAGATATACAACTATAAACAGGGTAAATATTGAACGGAGAGAGAAACTGATACTAGTTTTCACTGTTCTTGAAGCCACTCTTGAATTGCTGATCTTAGAGCACGGTTGGGAACAAGATTGTCGTGTGCGAGCCTAACGTTCGTCATTGGTGAAGTATCATGTCCACTGTCCAGCCACCCTCTTAAAGCTTCTGCTTCATATGTAAAACCGTCTGCTGCTACATGTGGATCTCGCATTACTTCCTGCATGTTAACTCCCCAAAAGGTGGTCAGTTTATTACATTGAAAAGGCGGAAGGCTATAGCTCAGCTGTCTATATCTCTAATCATAAACCAATGTAATAAGGAAAAACAAACTGTAGATGCATAATAAGAATTTGGAGTGTTTAGAATGGTCCACCTGGAATAGGAATCAATAGTTAATTGTTAAAACTGTAGAATATAAAAGTTTGGTTCCTTTTTTTTTTTTTTTTCCGTCAGAATATAAAAGTTTGGTTCCCATGCTTAATAAACTCCCACATAAGTGAATATGAAAAACCTAGAAGTTTTGATGCTATTACAGACAAATCGAAGGCAGTAGTAAGAACATATGAGTTACCTGGAAAATGGGGCATATAAAGTATGGAGGAGGCTGGCAATGCTCTTCTGAACCATGCAGGAAACGTGATGAGCCTCCACATGAAGCTTTCATTGGTTCAAGCACCCTCCATACTTCTGATGCAAGATCCGGCCGGCTCTTTCTGTTCATCTCACAGCACCTCAGTGCTAAGCGGGATAATTGTTCAGCCTGAACAAATGGCCAGTCCCCAGCCAAAGGATCCAAGAGGTTTTTCAAGTTTCCTTTATCTAATGCATACTGCACCTCCTTCATTATGCCCAAGGCTGGTCTTCCAGTCAACAACCTTAACAATATAATACCAAATGAATAAACATCTGACTTTGGAGTGAGCTCTCCCGATGTAAGAAACTCTGGATCCATGTACACGAAGGTGCCTTTGGGGTGGTCAGTTCTGCAACATATTGTTGTGTTATTGCTTGAATCTTCATTTTGAGAAAGAAGACGACAGATTCCAAAGTCACTTAATTTACTGACGAAATTGGCATCAAGAAGGATATTAGCAGGTTTCAGATCACCATGCACTATGCTGTGGGGTTTACTAGAGTGTAGGAAGATAAGCACAGAACATAACTCGGTGGCAATGCGAATTCGAGTTTGCCAAGACAGAGGAGGAGAATTATCCCTGCAGTTCAGTCGGTCCTCAAGGCTTCCATTAGGAAGATACTCGTATACCAGAGTCCAAGTTTCTGGACAGGTTCCAATGAGAGTGACAAGATTTGGATGCCTCATCTTGCTCAAAACATCAACCTGTTACACAACCAACAGAAATATTGTGGTGCTAACACTTCACATTCAATTCAAATTCATTCTTCTAAAATGCAAATAAGAATAGTTTCCTGTATGTGATCAACATGCCACTATAGTAGGATGCAAGTGCTAAAATAAGCTTCTTAATATTCAAAGAGTTAGCCTATAAATCCAATTCTATATATAATTATCCGGCTCCATATACTTTTGCTAATATTTAACTTAACAACCAAATTGAACTATAATTGCAATGTTCAAAGTGATCTAAAGCAAGAATGCTGGATTAGACACCAGCAGACCACAGGTTGTGCCACTTGCAATAATGCGATTTTAACCAAGATAGATTAGCAATTGCTGAAAACAGAAAGGCAAGGTGCAAACACTAATACAATACATACCTAGCTAATCATTTAGATTAGAACCGACAAAATATTCTTTGAAAAATATTATAAAGCAACAAACAATGTACAACAAATCAGGCAGCTGAACGAAAATTACTACCAAAGATGTGTTTGTAATAATGATATTCTTGGTTAAATTTTCAATTCATGCTTAAATACAAAATCAATGCCAAGACATGTTGTACCAAGGATGGGAATAATAAGAAAAATTTAATACTGCTAATAGACTTCACCTCCTGTTGAAATTCTGCAGGTCCTTGCAAGCTATGAGAGTGCAGGACCTTTATTGCCACTGGGGTGAGACGTAGTAGACCTTTATAAATGATACCATATCCTCCTTCCCCTATCTTGAGAGACTGATCAAAGTTGCGAGTTGCTTCTTCAATCTCTGAGAAAGAGAACTCAGACATTAACTGAGGCATGTGTGAGCTTGAGGCCTCAGCTCTGCTTTTCCGCAGCTCCTCCGCTTCTCTGAGTGCATTGTCACGCTCAATCTGCAATTCATCTCGTTCTTTCTTGTAATTCTGCAACAGTTCCACGGCAGAAATGATTTTGTGCTCCAACTCCTTTACCATCTGATCAGCATCTGCAATTTGGCTCTCCAGCAAATTTTTTTGATCCAAGGCAGCACGAAGTTCTTCCATGACTTCATCCCGCTCACGCTGCATTTTTTCAAGCTCTTCCTTCTCCTTGGCTAGTGCTTCCTCAATTTCTTTCCTCTGTCTTGACTCGTCAGCATATAGAGATTCAGATGCTTTCGCCTGAAAATTGACAACAATGAGTGTGTGTCTTCTATTTTCTTTGTTTTTGGGAAGTCCATGCAGGATGCAGTTAAATGCAATTCAATTTATTAGTCCATTACTAGGCAACATTGTGAAACAATTCAGCATAATCTACGTCATATATGACCATCATACTCCACATCTTCAACTCTTAATTGTTTTCTATCTACTTTCACTTGATATTGCATGATCTAATCACAAGGCCAAGAGAATAGAGTAAAAAGAGAACTAGAAAAGGAGGAGGGAAGGAAGGAGTGTTTGTGAATAAGAGGAGAAAAGAAAGGCAATGTGCCACTGAATATACCCTGCGTATGGCATCAATAGCATCTCTTTCTGCTTTTGCACGCCTGGCTACCTCTTCAAATGCCTCTCGCCTTGAATTTTCAGCCTCTGCCATTGCTCGTTCTAGTTGATCTTGTTCTAGTTGATCATAAAGAGGATCCTCTATACTTCCATCCTGCCAGAATCCATCAATTATTTAATACTTCAAAAAATAAGAGGCACCGATCAGATTGTACTTGTTAGAATAAGGCTGATAAAAATCCTACACATACCAACTCAAAACTCAGAATCTTAGGACCTGCATAATTTTGAAAAAATGAGTTGATCAAATGATTAATCTATACCAGTACACTTGGAGGCGATGGATGGCGAAGAACCCCTTTAGACTGATGCAATGTGCTTAACTCTGGCAAAATCTTTGTCCCTTCAGTTCTGACAAGTGGAAGCGGACCAAGATTGACTGTCCCATTAGAAGAAGACGTTGAAAGAAGTGAACCCTGAGAATTACTCCTTGACAACGTGCCACATTCATCAGATGATGCAGATGAAGCACGTCCTGCATCTGGCCTGCTCTGTGAAGTTGATGGCCCTCCAACATTATTTGGAGACATAAAAGTTGAAACTTTCCCTCCCTCTCGGCCAAGAGTCACAGAATGTGCCCTGCGAAGTAAATCTTGAACTGGATTAGTGAGCTTTGGATGATTGTTCTGCCCAAGGGTAATAGAATATGATCTCAAATGACTTGATTGTCCAGGTTCAGAGTTTGGGGTTGCTTGCTGAGGAGATGGTCTGATTTCTGTATCATGTTCATCCAAAGTACCTTCCCTGTAAGAACAGAGACTTCCATTATGACCGTGATCATCTAAAATTTTACAAAGTTCAACAATATCACTCGATTTACATATAATAAGCAAGTAGAAGAGTAAAATCTCTAGTACAACAAGCAATTAAGATGCACACATGAAAATGTAGAAAGTGAGGAAAAAAGGAAAAAGAGGCAGGAGTAACAAACATGCAAAGCATACTTTGTGTGTATAAGGTGCTGCTTGCATATAAACCATATGTGACAAGAAGCAGGTGCTTCTAGGCGGACATAGATGGCCTTCTTGGACTTAATTTCCATCATATTCCTGAAGTGATTTTGAGCAGTAGGTCAAAATTTGGGTTCCATCAAAGATATAAAAAAGGGAATGATGTAACTTGTTTATGTTCTAGTTGTTTTTACCTTGAATAGCGTTTGTCTGCGGCTGCTCCCATAACAAGCTTCCTAATACCATGCTGGGAGATAAGTTCAAGAATTCCCTTCTCAATACTTTCCATTTCAATATGCAGTTTATCGGATCGCACCTACAACATGAACATCAAGTCATTGACAATGCTAAAATCAATTAAATAAAGTGCTCGTGCTATTTCAAATTCCAAAAACAACACTAAATTCAAGCAGTTGCACCAGAAACTGTTCAGTGGACCTAATAAGCGTGTATATATATATATATATATAAATTTGCCCAAAACAGCTCTTCTTCATCAGAAATGTTACAGCACCCACTTTGCAAGAACAATTGAGACATGAAAAATAAAAACATATATACATACCCCCAGTTGTCGACAAAGGAGAAGGTATTCATCTAGCATGTCATGCATTTCTTTCCTTTGAATTTCCCTGTAAGCCATGACTTCCTCTTCATTAATGGAAGTTGCGTGAACTTTTGTGCCCACTGCAGAACCAACCATAAATAAATAAACAAAGCCATTTTAATCTTAATATTATAGGATTGATTTTCCATACACAAATTCTAATGATTGAATTAAACTCAAATAGGTATAATCAACAAAATTCTTCCAAAAATTTTAAAAAAAAAAAAAAGATCAATACACAAGGGAATCATCTGAGCTGGTTGGTGAACATGAATGATGCAAATCCTTCTCCCTCCTGAATTTTGCAATGCCCAAACAAGGAGTGATCTGTGTTTTTTCACATCATTCCCAACAGCAACGTAAATCTTCTCTTCAATTACACGCGAAACACGCCCCTCTACTATCTCGCTAGCAGCTGCCATATTTCCAGGCACTCTATATAAATTCACCGGATTCACCTGCTGTACAGGACTCGCCACAGCCATGATGATTCTAATAATTACAATTCAACACTTCAATCATCAAAATCTCAATCTCTCCAACTAAAAACCCTAATTTTCTTCTCTTTCTGAAACTCTAAACAAGAACAAGAGTGTCAAAACTAAAAAATTAAAATTAAAAATCTTAATCAACAAGTAAGAAAGTCTATACAGCTATGATTAGGAATGAAAAGAGCTTGCTTGTCTTGAAGCTAATGGTAACAATCATATACAAACATATTCAACTGCAATCTATCATAAACAATTCCATGGCGGGCTCCATTTGGACCATTTCTTCCTCAGCTTACTCTAATGGTCTACTGCTGCTCTATTTTCTTTTGTATTATTATATTGTTAAAATGTATATTTATTTATAGTTGTCTTCTTCTTCCTATAAAATAATATAGCCAAAGTACTCAGCTTTTGCTTGCTTCAAGAGGAAGGTTCTTTGAATCATCGTATCGGTGGCTGTAACTAAAACTCACTTTGAAGATGGCAATAATAATACTGATAATAACTTCCCGGGTAGTACTATAGTGAGGGTGTATCCACACATTTGTCATAGGCTCTTTTCTTCCCAAAATCATATGATTAGTACATCCGATTGGTATTACAAATATAAAACAATTATTTTTATATATTATGGATTTAACTATTAGATATAATAGAATAAATAATTTTTTGAAAAAATATATTTTATACTTTTAAAAATGTCAAATCTAATCTCATTGATATTTTATTTTCTATTTTCTATGAAAATAAAAAATATTTAAAGTTCAAAATTTCCTGTTGAAAACCTATCTTGTTATATAGTTCATAGATCTCTTCATTTTCAATCTTTATATGATTAAAAATTATTAATTTAAATATCATTGATAGTTTTATTTTATATGAAAATAAGAGATATTTAAAGTTTTAAATATTCACCTGTATGTATTAATTCAAGTAGTAAAAAGTTTAATTTTTTTAAAGAAAATTTCATATTCAAGTCTTACATAGGGGTGTAAACGAGCAGAGCCGTTCGCGAGCAACTCGGTGTTCAGCTCGATAAAAGCTCGTTTAATAAACTAGCCGAGCTCAAACTATACAAAGCTCGGCTCGTGAAACTCGCCAACAAGCTCGAATAGAAGCTCGTGAGTTAGCTTGTAATTTTAATATTTAGTAATTTGATTTTAGATATATAATATATAAATTTGTATTGTAAAAAATATTTTAAAAAATTATAATATTAGAATAAAATCATAATTTTTATTAATATATTGTAATTTATTTAATAAATAATTTATTTTTAATTTTTGAATGTATAATTTTAATTTATAGTTTGTATTTTTTAAAATTCCTTTAAGCTCGTTTAGGCTCGTTTAAGCTCGCGAACAACTCTTGAAAACCATGTAAGATAGCAAGCTCGACTCGAGCTCGGCTCGTTTATAAACAAACCAAGCCCAAACTAGCTAAAGCTCGGCTCGGCTCGGCTCGGCTCGATTACATCCTTAGTCTTACATATAGAGAAAACTAATATTAGAAGAATTTTATCTCTTTATGAGTCTATCTAACTCGAATTTTAAATTGGAGAGTTTTGTCTCACCTGTAAATTCATTCAGATTGGAGAACTTTATTTTTTATATAGGTCCATTTGACTAAAATTTTAAACTAATTAAAATTTTTGTAACTGTCGAATACGGAAAAAAAAAAAGTTTCAAATTTTTTTTTTTTGTAAGCAAAAAGTTTCAAATTTTCTTATTTGAAAAGCTACTTCGATTTTTTTATAGATTCCATCATTTTTATATATATAAATAATACCCTAATGATATAATTTATTTTCACAAAAATTAATCATTACAAAGTTAAAATCTAACTTTTAGAGGAAAACTATAACATCTTTTATGGAAAATTTATTATAAGTCTATAATTTTCAAATAAAATTTTTCAAAATGTCCCTATAGCATGCTGCATATTGCTATCTATTAAAAAAAAAAAATTGACCAACTCATACAATAGAAACTTGCCAAATTCTATTTAATTGCTTTGTTGATCGTTCTAGAAGCACGTAAAAGTATCAGCAGGAACATAGCTAACTGAATACTATGATTTAAACGTTTAAATTAATTAAAAGTGAGAGTTCATGATAAAGACTCGAAGTGCAGTCCACATACGATCTTTTGCACTGTTAACAGGTAGGTAGGGTTCCACGTGGGCCATACATTAGAGGAATATCCTTATCTGTTTTCGTCCTACCACTCTATTTCAACGCCACGAGCTACCTTCATCAAAAAGTTAGTCCAAGTTAATTCCAAAAAAAAAAATGTTTGTCCAAGACGCATCGTTTTGACCGACTAGGTAACAATTACAACTGTCGCACATAACTGGCCGGGCAATTTAAAAAAAAAAACAATGAAGAGTTTATTTATTTAAAAATTAATTAAATATAGTAAAATACGTAGTCGATAAAATAAATATCATCCGAGTTAAAATAAGAATATCAAAACATAAAAATTAAAATTGAGTAGTAAATACTCAAAAATATTCAAATATCATCCATGATGTAACTAAAAAAAATTAAATTCAGAGTTAAACTACACTCTATTTAAAAAAAAAACTGTCATGTAAGTTTGATAATTATAATACTAAATATATTTATTAAAATATATTATTATAAATTTACGGATAAAATATAATGCATAATATATAATACAGATTATTTCTCTAAATTTAATATAAAGTAAGGTTTTTTTTTTTTAAATAATAAAGTAAGGTTTTTTTTTTTTGAACTCCAATAAAGTAAGGTTTTTTATGGCTTATGTCTAATCATCTTTTCATTATGTATAGTAAAATTTGCAAGATAAAAATTTGGCCAAATACACCATTTCACCCCTAAACTTTCACACATTGACCTATTTCATATCCCAACTATTATTTTTTCTATGACACATATAAACTTCTATTTTGTTCCCATAACACCTCCAGTAAAAGTAGGAGATAGCGCGTGCTTCCACTTGCTGCGGGACCTGGAAAAAAATGCTTAGTTGGATGGACAACTCATTTCTTTTCCCTTTTTTTTTTCTTCCTTTATCTTTTTTTTTTACCTAATCCCTAATTTTTTCTCTCCTCTTTCTATTCACACTCTTAATCCTTCATCTGCAACTTGGTTGAGATTCATTTTTTTCATCATTTGCTCACCTTCTTTAAAAGTGATCCCTTGTTGCTCATCAAAAGATTATGCAACACTCCTCCTCTCAAATCTTCAGGCAATCTTGCAAGCGACATCGAGGTGAAAAGCAATTACTATGTTGGGATGAGAACTGAAGTCTGTTGATGCAAATTAAGAGCATCGGAAGTTGGTCGTTTTCAAGCAATGGCAGCTCAAATGGGGAGTTGTTGCCTTCGACAGCTCCATTTGGGGGCAAAAAGTGATACGTGGGATCCATTTTATACTGATATTTCTAGGCTAAAGATAAGCAATAAAAGCAACAAGAACAGTAACTATCAAGATAAGGGATTGTTGGGTCTTCAAAGACTCCAAAATCTTGACTCCGCAGTGAAAAATCACAGTTTTGGGAGCTGTTATTGGCAGCTGAATCAGGTAATTAAAGTACCTCTGTTTTGGCTACCAAATAACTGGTTTTGTTTGAATCTTGATAGTAATAGGATTATTCGCAATTTGTTGTTTACTGCAGTACCAAAAACATCAAGTGAGACAAGATCATGTGCTAAAGCCTCTATGCTCTTCAGTATGGGGAAAGGAACCAGCAAACCAAGTAAACCACCTGCAACCAGTCACCCATCTCAAGCACACAACCTATTGTTACAAATAGAAACCAAGCACAACTTCATCACACAAAACTGAACCAACTGCTGCATAGACTCCCAGAACCAGCAGCAAGCGAGACTCACACCTCAATCAACAAATGCAGTACCACATCTAGAATACCCAGAAAAAAAAAAATTCCAACAAAACCAGCAACAACGAATGAAGAACCAACCATGCAACTGCTCTAACACTGAAACCAGACTCAAGGCTGCTGCCAGCCTGCTATATAAAAGCCAACTTCACACCAAAATGTACAGCAAGATAAAAAGAGCAAAGAGTTCCGATCCTGATAAGTCATCACGGCTTCCAAAGTCACCTCATCACGGTCACACCAAATTGTCCATCCTATAGCATATAAAAGAGGCATCCAAAACCTGCGTTTGCATAATCCACCATAAGTGTAGAAGATCAATGCTTCCTGGAATGCACCCACCAAGATTGTTGTTTGCAAGAACAAGAACAGAGACT
>CATIWK010250178.1:0-12213 GCA_949634005.1 Mallotus japonicus
TTTTTTTTTTTCATTTTTTAGTTAACCATGTAAACAACTTACAGCCCAGCAGCTCCATGATAATAAATATCATGAAATTTCCCACATAAGTTATAGGCAATAAGCAATATCAGGATTCCAATATTTTCAAATAAACATGAATAAAAGTTGCAATATGCATGACAGTTATATCCAAACAAGGGAAAACCTCATGAAACACATCATTTGACTCATGACTGCTTTATAAGTTGATGCACAACTCCTAGGACATGGGATAAAAAGGAGTATTCAAAAGTTCATGTCATCAGAGTATACCTTACATTACATTTATTTTATTTACCTGTCCATTTTATCTAAGCTAACACAATTATACAGGAAAGAATAAAAGAAGGCGATCAAGTGTGCATACTTGTTGGGCTCCAGTTTCAGATATCTGCTTGCATTTGAAGATGTTGGAATAAAATCGTGGACCAAGAGATGATGCCAGCTGCACAAGGTAAGAAATAAGTACAAGAAGGTATGTGCTTAGAGGCATTCAAACCAGTTTAGCTAAATTTCAAAATGCAAGCAGGGAAAATATGAAAATGTTCCATGACCCTCAAATACATCTGACATTTGGCTAGAATAATTGATGTGTGCCAAGATTGAGAAATGAAAGCAGAGACATAAGTTATATGGTTGAATTAACTGTTTGGGACCAAGGTTCATAATTGCTGGCATCAATATAAAGAAAAGAAAGTGATTTAGTAACAAGTTAGTTCAGCAACTTTTATGAATAGGAAGAAAACATTATGGAAATTTTCTGAAGTTCAGCAGCTTCATAGAACCAGGGTGCAGGAAGCAAACCACTCCTGCAGTCATAACCTTTTCTTTTCTATTCCCCCCAACATCCATTTAGCATAGAATTATACTCACCTTATCCAAAAAGTATTGGAAGTGAACTGGGGAAAGAAGGCTTCCAAGCACAGGAATGCTACTTGTAAGGAACATATTTATGCCATTGACATACCTGCAAGAATATGGTTATTGGTTACAATTGCTTAGTGGAATGTTCATCAGGCCTGGTATCTATAACCAGAATCTTAACCAAAATGGTGTCTTACTCTGATTGATCACCGACACTTTCAAGCGTACCCCATGGAACACGTGTCATTGTAGCCATTTCAGCATCAAATTTAGTTTCCAGGCCATGCACTAGTGTCATCAGTGCTTCTGTTATAAGCCCTGAAAACTCCTCCTGTACAAAATGCATTGAATTATGAAGATATAAACAAAAGATTGACATGCATAATTGTTTTGACAAAAATGTAGTACCTCAACTGCTGACATATCTGCCCCGGTTGCTAATTGAGAATCAATTATTTTTGATACACTTTCAGCCAATTCACCTGACTGTCAAACATGAACTGTGTTACAAATTTTTCATGGAACTGTATTAACAGTAGCAGGGATGTTTATCCAAAATTGTATAGCTAACTTAATGGTAATGTTCCATCAGAAGTGCCTTACTAAATGCCCATGAGACTCTAATCACCAAAAAGGAAAAGACTGACTTCATTTAGATAAAGAGGAATGAGTAAAGACAAAATCTAATTCCAAGGATCACACCTCTTGCATATACAACAAAGAAGGTACTTTTGAGTGAAACTGGTCTCTCCTGTAGTTCTACTAAACTGGTGATTAGTTCAGATGCAAAGATCACATACAGAAACCTTGAACTTCTGTGCAATTCAGCATTTCCCAAAACTCATTGAGAAAACACGGGGGCAATAAAACTTAAATAAGAAATTATTGAGACTGTATGCCTTCCAGATATTCTAACATGACACACATGGCACACGTCATGTATGATTGCCTTAAAACCACTTCCAACAACTTCACAGCAATAGCCCAACAATAGAACAAATAGAGAAATAATTGCAGGAAAATGTCATTAATAGAGAAACCAACTGACCGTTTTTCGGCAGTACTCAGCTGAATTGACAATATAGCAAATCACCTTTTCATCTCTATCAGACATCTGCTCAAAATTGTCAACTGATCAGGACATAATTAGAAGTCAGCATAAATGCGAGACAATTTTTTAAGAAAAAAAGAAAAGGCATGTCAATACTTTTATTTGTCCATCCATGCCTGTGGCAGCTGCAACAAGCCCCACACCACCCTTCGGTAGTCTTGCCTTAAGCTTTGCGACATATGCTTTGAGAATTTTTTCAAAAACCTAATAACAGAAATGGAGAAAGAATAAAATTCTGAACTTAGTTTTATATACCTGCAGTACAGAGATCAACATGTCGGCTTCAAGGTCAGTTGAGCACATTACATTATATTATCACTTATTTGAAATTGTCTTCTCTTACATAGCAACTACATCCAAAACAGAGATAACTACAACAAAATTACTGTTATACTGCTGTTACTATCACCATTAGGACCATTAGCCGAAAAATTAAGATGAAAGTATACACTTAATCTATGTGCTTGGTGTTTCATTCTCTATTCCAACAATACTTGCTGTGTCACCGATATGCATTCAGTTGAAAAAAAGACAGTCAGGTCTTTCAACCTAGTCTAATTAATAAAAAGATCATCAGAATGAGGGACGGCAGCAAGGAATTCCAAATAAATATGAGTGTAAAAATATATTTCTGAAATAGGTACCTTAAACAAATTCAATAATGTGTGGCCCTTTGTCAGGGCACTGCACCGCTTTAAGCTCCTCTTGATTATAAGAAACAGCTACAAACACAAGAAAGCACAGTGTCATTCCAGTTCCACTGGATGTAATACAATAACTCAGATACAATTAGACAACCATCCAGCACAAAAATTATGAGGCTTGGACATGTTCATATCCTTTTGGCCCAGCCTCAGCCTCAGCCTTATGAAGCCCAACTATTGTTTTGGGTAGGCTTCAGAATGACAATTACTTAAGTTTTGATCCACTCAACTTGGAAACCACAAACAAATCCTTCAGGCCAGGCTTGGGAAAGAAAGATGCCTGGATTCCCAAGCTAGGCAAGTTTGGGCTCAGGAGAAGATTCCAGGCCTGAGACTTCAATAGGTCTAGATATAGTAGAAATGACCAAGCTTCTGTGCAATGGCATTATTCTCAAACAGAAGTGCAAGAGTGTTGTGGGTTAAAGATGCTAATCAGGTGTTACAATTGATAAATGGCATGGTTTTAGTAAACAACTAGATATTCCATTTGCAAATTGGAAAGCCCAATTACAAAATATGATGGTATGTAATTTACCTTACAGAGATCATAAAATACAACTTTTCAACTAACCAATATGATAAATCAAAATTTACATCACTGTAATTCCATGTATGAGTTGTGACTTGTGAAAGAAAAATGACTACGACACATATTATTTACCAAATACTTTTTTTTTCTCCAGAAATCAGTGTGAACCAAAAGTATAACAAAGTGGAAAAAGCATGGACAGGAAGTAATTCCAAATACATTTTGTTAGCATTACAATATAGAAGAATTCACAAGTCAACATATCACGATAATAGAAGAAGTACTATATTTAATATGAAGTTCAACAAAGAAACCGAAGTTACAAATTAAACTGTAAGTTCGTTGAAAAAAAATCCTAGAAGACATTCTATACTTGCAAAATGACAGCAACCAATTGGGACTGGCTCACATGGTAGAGCTAGAACTAATTCACGATGAGGGAAATGGGTCAAATGCAAAAACGCTCCCTTCAAAGAGCCCAATAACAATAATTATGATGACAATTATGAGGCAGATTAAGATGCACATCTGGCTTCTTACCTGCATGCTACTGGATAAGACATTATTCTGACTGCCCTCCTCTATATCCCATGTTTCCTCCTACAGAAAAGAAATTACAGTTCATGGATCAAGCACAACATATAAGTCACGTCTTTAATAGTAAGAGACACGCAATACCTGAACAAGTTTGTCCAGGTTCTCCATCAGTGTCTTCTGTTCTAGTTCTACATAAATTGTCAAATGAGGCTCAAAGCAAGATGAAATAATTCCACGGAAGTTGAACTGCAAAATCAATGAACTCAAACAATTACTTACTACCAATATTAGGTTTATAAACAATCATCCTCAAGTTAATACCATTATCAAAATCAGAATCCAATAAAAAAGACGGAAAAAGTCTTACAACATGCATCCATGCATGAAGGCTCATTCTGTCATTCTATAGGGGGAGAGGAAAAGTCAATCTACAAATTCTTTAAGCCAAGCAACTGGCCTTGGAATTTATAATCAAATTCCAAGTTCCAGATTCCAGTTGAAGCAACTGGGAGATTAGCAAAACGATTATTGCCCAAAAGAATGCACAATACAGCAAACATGCTCAGGAATCACAACACATGTAATGCAACTGCATGATATATTAATTACCATATGTAATTGAAATGGAACAAAATTATAGAAAAAAGAAAAAAAGGAACATCTACCCCAGCTCCTGGTGCAGATAAATCTTTACTTCCATCCTTCTCCTATAAGCACAAAACAAAAAGAGGCAATATTGAGTTAATAATAAAGAAGTTAAAAAAATATATGCACCTCTACCATGATAAATGCAGTACATACGTCAGCCCCACTTCCTTGGTTAGCAGCAAGTTTTCTTTCGTACTTCTTTCGTATATCTGATACATTTTGACTATTACTGTCCCTGCCAATTTCTTCAATTTCATTCCCAATCTCCCTACTGCTGGTGCCTCCTCCAAATTTTTCTGCTAATTCATCCTCGAATTCTAGAGTTCGTTGTAGTGCCTATGGACAATTATCAAAACATATATACCATCAGCAGAAGTGAAACTGGCAAGCAGAAACCAAAGAATTACTGAGACAAGAAAGCTCATCATCATGAAAAATCATTTATGGCTACTATTGCCAAAACTACAATAGAAAATATTCCATAGCACAAAAGATTACCATAGGTACTCCAATTATATGAAGTTTCAGTCTAAGATGAAACAGCTAGTCATTACTCGAAATTGATCCCGATACCTAATGGTGCCTGGCAATTTGAGGGATTTTCTTATAGTAGAAATATGCAGCACAAAGTGAAACTTAGCAACAAACTTAGCGTCATTGGGAATTCCGATACAAAGTTCCATGGGGCTTATACATTACTACATAATTTACATGAAAAAAAAAATGATGTGACAAGTGCAACTTCTAGGACATCAATGCACAACCAAAAACAAAAGTTGTCCTAATGCTCTGGACTTCAAGCATCGCATGCTTTAGGAGGTGGATGTGCACAAACTTCCACTTCCATAAAAAAATAAAAAAAGAGAGAGAGAGAGAAGAAATCACTCTTATGTGCCAAATTAAAACCATACTAGAGCCTACACCGAGAATTCTGAATGAAAATTTCTTCTAACACATTAGATTTACAAGATAGTAACAAGCATATCTTTAAACAGTTGGGATGAGACTACGGAATTACATTCCACAAAGTATATGGTGTTTTCTTAAAGTAAGTATGTTAGCCAAACCAGAATTTCAAAAAATTGTTAATAAACAAGAATGGATGCAACCTTACAACAAATAGTAAACAAACCATAGAAAAAATGCGAGGAGAAACCCAACCCAGAAAAAAAAAAAAAAAAAAAAGTAAAAGACTAATTAAAAAGCAGCAGCAACAACCCTCTCAAAAAGAAAAATAAGCAGTAACAACAATATTAAAGCAGCTCACAGTCTCTTACCAACAACAATGTTCCAACATCTGGCTTTTCTTTGAGATTATCAAGTATCCCCTCTAGTTGCTTCCTGAAAATGAAAAACCAAGTCAGACATTTCACAGTATATTACCATATTCTCCTGTTAAGAGTCTGTTATTCATGGTCCTTCCAAAATATAAAGTCAGATGCTAACAAGATGGTGCATACCTTGTTTTTTACCTTCTAATTCTTCTGTTTAAGAATATTTAAAATGTTGTATTTAATACTACAGCTAGATAATTACAGTTCTATAGGGCTTATTTAAGTTGATGTTCAACCTGGATATGATGAAACTACGAAATAAATCCAACAAGGCCGATAATTTATGTAGTTATGGAGCAATTACATTTTACTTTGGGACCATATGCCAAAAATAATTATATGCATGCTGCATCCAGGTAATAGATTGATTGCTATTAATTTCCTCATGCAAACCAGGGGGTTAAAACTTAAAACCTTAAATGCATGACCTCAAAATTCTCTTATTTTCACCTTTTGTAACGAGCCAAAAGCTCAAATGCAAGTAGGGCTCTTTAAAGGAAATCATGACACAAGAAACCCCTGTAACTTATCATGAACAATTTGACATGACATGTGCATTTAAACCAATCATATGATTAAATACTTCACCATTCTTTTCTTTTGCACTTTTTATATAAAATTTAACCTTCAAATTCATAAGAAGCACATGACATG
Source organism: Mallotus japonicus (assembly GCA_949634005.1). Classification (NCBI taxonomy): domain Eukaryota; kingdom Viridiplantae; phylum Streptophyta; class Magnoliopsida; order Malpighiales; family Euphorbiaceae; genus Mallotus; species Mallotus japonicus. The sequence goes on from CATIWK010250178.1 coordinate 6,403, forward strand.
CAAGGATAAGAAAAGGCAAAGGATTATGATTTATGTTTAACTAAATAATTAATTACTAGTGTAAAATAAGTGGGTTTTCATGGTTGACAAGTTAACATAGGGATGTACACGGGATGGTGTGGTCTGATTCTTGTCCTGTTGGATCTAGAGACTGGGATCTTACCCAGTTCCATAGCCTTTTTCTGGTCCCAGGCTGGTTCTGATATATACCAATCCCAGTTCCAAAATTCCTTAGAACTTTTAATGTAAAAGAAAACCCAAATTTCTATAATTTTTAACAACTATTAGGATTTGATGCCGAGAACTTCAAAACCTACCTTGTCTTCTTACAAAATTGGATACAAAGCCGATAAGGAACATGCCACGATGCAGGGAAGATCTTCCAAATCTCCTCATTTGTTCTTATTCGACGCTTGATCCATGCATATCTTCGTTCAGTTTTGTCCAGCTTAGCTAGCTCTATCATATTAAAAGAAAAAAACAGAAATTTCAAAAGAAAGCTCGTGCACTAAAATATTAACTCTTCTGCATTAGAATAATAAAGATGAAAACAAATGAAACAGTTAAAAGTTACATAAACCAAGTAGTACAAACCAGCTCCTTCGAAGATTTGTTCATATGACGTAAGCTCCCTACTGCAAAAATTATTTACCAACTCTTCCCTCACAGAAGGCTCTAAAGCATCAACAACCAAACAGGCATCAGATAAATGCTGCAGCAAATTTGTCTCCTCGGTCTCTTTCCCAGTACCTAAGCTGAGAAAATGAAAAATAAGGCACTGTCATATACCACTTGCTTAAGAGGGATAACTGATAATTAAAAAGAAGTCAGCACTTGCAACTAAGTAAATATCCTTGAAGCATCATTTATCCTTTCCAGAAAACGGTAAAACAAGATGGATGATGACAAGTTACTAGACTAGACATGTTCTCACCTCTCTTTTCCCCCCTTCCTTTTCATCCCTTTTTTTCTAGAAAACTTCAGTAAAGGCTTCAAGTAACAGATGAAATGACCCTAGATAAATCACGTGTGAAACACAATACCCAAAGAGGAGAAAAAGAGCAGATTCGAAATCTCATATAAGCTCTTGAAAGGAAAAAGAACCATGCATATCTAAGCACATGGTAAAATTTGGCCATTAAATGAATGTTCTTAACTGAACACTGATCAGTAATGAGAATGGACCTACATCAAAATATATTTTGGCATCTGAATTTCAGCTTTAATATTTAAAGGCACTACTTATCCAAATCAAGAAAAAACATTCTTCTAGCTCTATGTTCATTCACATGCTATAACCCTCATCTATTATGATATCTTTCATACTTGTATCACTATGGCATGCTTGGTTAAGCTGTTGTTGGTAGTTGGTAGCTAGCAGTTGATAAATATTAGATGTTTGGTAAAATCATTTACAATTGTTATTGTTTATATGTATAATGACTCTTATAAATATTAATTATTTTTTTTAGGATTTTAATATGTTACATTCACTATCATTTATTATTATTAATTTTTATAAAACTTATTTATATTTACAAATTTTGAATATTAAGAATAACATAACTACATGTAACAAAATTATACAATAATATAAATCTAGTACTTTCTTTATAAAAAATTTTCATCTAATAAGAATAAACATTGAAATACGAATAAAAATACTAATATATAATAAATTTGCATATCTTTAAAAAAAAGTTGTTCAAAAAATTAATTAAAAAATATGGAGAAAAATTTGACATTTTAAAAGTATATAAAAAATATGGTTGCTACTTTAATTTAAGGGAAAATTACAATCATCCCTCTGAGATTTGTTCTAATTCACTAGTTCATCCTTGCATTTTCAAAAATCAACTAAATACCCCTTCAGGTTTAATTTTATTAACTATTTCTCCCTTCCGCTAAATAAATACCCTTAGGTTTACAATAAAAATATCAAATCTGAGGGAGTATCTAGCTAGCAGAAGGGGGAAAATAGTTAATAAAATCAAATGAGAGGGGGTTATTAGTTGACTTTTAAAAATAAAAGGACGGATTAGTGGGTTTGACCAAATCTCAGGGGGTGATTGTAATTTTCCTTTAATTTAAATAGATAAGGATAACTGAGTAATTATCTTTAAATACATAGGTTAATTAAGTAATTACATTTAATGAAACGCTCCAAATTGGAGCTGATGTGAATGGTAGCTAATAGGTTTCCTAATAGCTATCAGCCACAGTTTGAAAAATATAACCAAACATTATTTTGTAACTGCTGAGAATTGAACAAATATTAGTTGCTCGAACAACTATGTCAAACATCCTTTATATCTAAGACTAATGACCAAATCCCCATTTGAGCTCCCATAAAGCTAAGGCCCTCTTATGATGGCAAGACTATCCAAAAACTTCAATCAAAAGCAAAGTAGAAAAGCCTCATTTTCTATAGACTATAACATCAAAAGAAAACAAACAAATAGCCAGGCAAAAGTTCATAAGAATGAATCCCTAAGCCAACTTGGCTTCAACCAAAATATTAGATAAACAAGTTAATTTGATTCATTATTTGGCTCCAGCATCATCAAAATAGAAATGTGAAGATGGAGACATAATCAAATTTTCACCTTTTTTTTTTTTCAAATTTCCTTTAGGTTTGGGTAGTGAACCCATAGATATACCAACAATTACGGGGATTGAAGACATATTTGCTTGAGCTAAACCCAATTGATAAATTTTGATCACCTCTGATCACTAAATTTTTCATAAATCCAGAAATTCATATGATGACATAACTATATAGCCAATGAAATAGTGGAGTAGATGACAACTTATATAAACGCATAGCCCCCCAACTCAATAACCTAAAGTTAGCACTAGTTGAGCTAACCCCTATTGGCAAAATTTTTATCACCTACGACTGCTCAATCTGTTATAAAAATCTAGCAATTTATATGATTTGCAGAATTACATATACAAATGCAAGAGCATTGGATATTTAAATCATCTTATCAACAATTTAACATATCAATGTTAGGAAATCATTTAGATATGTAATCTAGGGGGAGGATCACTTAAGAGACATTATTAATGGCTTATCGTGAGGCCAGTGAGCTACCAAACAATTTAAAGCATTTTTATTTTGCTTGCATATACTCTCAACAAGTAAAAAATATACACATACTCCACCATATTCCATCATATAGAGCTGAAAAAAGAAGTGGGGCACCAAATAGTAAGAAATTTTTCAAACAAGAAGGTACCAAGTATAAACACACCTTACATTTGTTAAGAAGTCACAAATAAAGGACATACCTTGAAAAATCAGAAAAAACATGTGACTTGAGTATTTGTTTGATATTTTTGAACTTCTCTCTGAGCTCTGTGATCTTTGGTATGTCTCTATATGCTTCAAAATGGCTGCATAATTGATTTACAGCCTGCAATAAATCATGAACCAAAATATCAAAACATAATTGTAAAAAAAAAAACATATTTGAAAATGTCAAAAATGTCTTTATTTGATAAGAAAGATAAAAATGCTTTTGAATATGTAGATATTGATATTCTTGTCAATATAAGTGAGGATTTTTATAGCTGAAAAAGAAAAAAGCATTCTGCTAGAAAGAAGAAAACAAGAACTACATAAGTGCATTGATGGATTGAATGGAAGAAATTGTGATTCAATAGGCAAGGACCACAAGATCATAGAAGTCTTAAAGCGTGATTTCAAGATATACCCATTTCACAACAGATAAAAACCAATCCAATACTATTAGTCACAAATATGTGAAACAAGAGACCCCTGAATATCTATTGAGATTGCAAGTTGAGAACAAATTTTAACAAAAGAACATAGAGAATGAAACAATCCTTTTTCAAGTATTACAATACACACAAAAGAATCTCTAATTCCACATATCTAGATTCATCAATACTGAAGTTTCAGAGGATATAGGGCTCTTCACTGAAATGTCGCTCTCAACAAGTAGAAGAAAAGGTGCAAGGATGAAATTTATTTACAAATGCCCTAAAATAATAACATGTTCACAGTTCATGGAAAACCAGCACAACCAAGCCACAGACTGCATTTAGCCTCCAACTGAAAGCACTATAGATGAACTAGTATTAACAAGCCACAAATTATTGAATATAAAATCCAAAGGGATATAAAATGTAATGCACCCCTTAATCATCAAAATTTTAGAAGTTGTAATCCAGTCCCTAAAAGAATACCTCCAACTGAGCAGCTGCCTCTTTATATTGTCTTTTAGAAGCCATTAACTGAAGCTGCTCGACAGCAGACACTGCCACAGAACAAAAAACATGCTTCAGAAATTTACAAAAATAGAAGTATCTGCTTAAAGCACAAAAAGCAAGATTTTTCAAATCTCACGAGCCAAGGCTGGATAATTGCTACAGAAACTACATAAATGGAGTCAAGGTGAAATTCAAAAAAATGTAATGGAAATCCTATAACTCAAATTGTATGATAACATCTCAAAATAGCTCTATCATTCTAATTTAATATTGCTTTCAGACTTGGCACAATGAACTACAAGATAACCTAGTTTAATACACATAAGTAAAGGAAATGACCATATGGCATCAAGGAACAAAACCCAAGTGATAAAAGGAGATGACTGACTGACCTAACATGGTAAGACGATGAAGAGCAGTAATAGTAGTTGTTATATGCTTCTTTGCAAAGTCCAACTTCTTAATGTCGCGGCATATTTCCTGAACCATTGTCTCACTCTGCTCAGCTTTAGTTTTTATTTCTCTGATCTTGTACATGAGTTCCTGCTTTCCAAGAAAACAAAACAAAGTTCACTGTGTAATAGCAGCTGGGGCAAAACATAAATTTCATTGGCAGACAGAAGCGGTAGGATCAACCACTGAAAGCTGCCACGTCAACAGAACTCAATAGTTTTAAGAAATGAACAGTTTTTCTGACACCAATTTGGATAACAATAACACAAGAAATTAAATCTAACATGCTCACCTCTACAGCATGTGTAGCCGCAGCAAGATCTTCCTTGGCCTTAGTTCTAGAATTGCTCTGAAACAAAATATCAAAGCCATCAAAGACTTTAGAAACAAATGTCCATATATAATATGGGTTGGTCAGTATTCGGAATTACAATTGAATGAGACACAAAGCACACACAATTCTACTGTCTTTTTTGTAACTACTCTACTTTGTTTGGCGTAAAAAACTTGCAAGAATTGAGATGAATTCTTGCAAAATCAAATAAGTTTGGATGTGATTTCATTTCCTTCTAGCAACTATGAGCTTTCCAAATACAAGAATTGATTAAATGGAACTCAGTTCAATTCAATTATTGTATTACGCAATTGTAAAGTAACACGTTAAATGATAAAAAACAAAAAAAGGGACGATCACCTGTTGGCGAACAGCAGCTAATATACCAGCATCAACACGACGAATCTCACTCTGAATCTTTTGCATAAGTGGTTCAACTCCAGATAAAGACGCCTCTGGACAACAAAACCACAATTTTTCACATTTTCAATCAATTGTAATCATAAATTGCATCAATTACAGTAGATTCAACTCCAATTAAAATTAAAAAAATAACTAAAGAAGAACAAAAAAAAAATCTACTACTTAAACTAATGAACTTAAAGCCGTAGAAACAAGACAATGCAATAAACAACAGAGTGATCGATTAAGAGAAAATGACCTGTAGGAAACATCTGATTGATGTATTCTAATGCGCTTGATTTGTCCATTTGAATTGAACAAACAATTTCGAGAACGTTAAGTGATCCACAGCGCTATATACAAATCAGATCGAAATGGTGAAT
>CATIWK010250217.1:0-11011 GCA_949634005.1 Mallotus japonicus
AAAGTTTAAGGTATAAGACAAGAAATAAAAAGAGTATATAACTAAAATATAGGGGAAGCAAACTAAAATATGAGAATCAAGAAGCATGAACATATACATTAAAGTATATTTGAACATGTTATAATTGTAGAATATAAATTAATTATAGGCCAAGGACAAGGTGTAGATAGGCAAGGAGGAGATCAAGTTTAACCTAGAGACCAAAAGCTTCAAAGGGCTAAGTATAATCTTATCTTGTAATTAAATTAATGAGTGATTGAGTTTGACTAAAGAATATGAATGATGAAATGAATTTATTATGCTATAATTGTCAATCATATGTTGGATTATTGAGAATGTACCTATTCCTTATATGATTCTTGGGTTGAAAAGGGATGAATTTATATGTTGAATTATGTGCCTACACAGGGAACAAACCAATCACAAGTAAGCTCTTGCTTCCAACCTTATTACTCCGCGTGGTTATTCAGTTTCTCTCCTAGGTGGGTTTTGACCCGATAGTCAGCAGGGGACTATGGTTCCGCTCTTGGGCTAGGCTGCTTCGATTTATATTGATCACAACTAAAAGGTAAGCTAAGGAACGATACTTAAATGTGCTCGAGGTATCATATAATGTCAATGTGAGGACTAGTCGTCGACGTCTATAGTCCATGCGCGCCAGCGTGCGCAGGAGTTATAGCTAATAAAAGGGAACCAATTTCTTGTCCCCACATTGATATTAGATACATTTACCAAGAGACATTAAAGTATCATATGATAGTTTACAGTTTGATTCTTTTAACACAAATGTCTGCGATCTAGTCAAATTCCTGACTCATTCATTTGATCTGATAAAGACAAATGGACGATGTGTCGTAGGTTCCATCACCGAAAGATATCACTATTCGCCAGTTCTTGTAGGCTATTCAGATTGAGGTTTATGATTCTTAGCATTCCTCGCGCATTGAGCTTGCGTGAGGTTATCATACTAATCTAAGTGTGAGCATTCTATGAGAACGGACGTAATGACATCACCCAAAAATAGAAACTAGGGATGTCATGCATTTGTGAATATTAGGTTAAACAGGCAGCATCAAGGCTAGAATATAAAGCTTGGTGGGATCCTAGTGGAGGTTTTTATTGGTTTATTTGGTGAGAATGCCCCCTCCCCATGACTAGGGTTATGGACTCTAGTCAGTGAGTCTAGCATTCTTTTGATAACTCGAGTCGCCCCCCTTTAGGGCTTAGGTCACAGACTCTAGTCATATGAGTTCGGTAAAACCATGAGTAAAATTAAAGGTGACAAATTTGAATTGGTCACCCTATGACTCGTGTGGAATCATAATGGATCACTTTCCATCATTATCGGTTGATAGGGACCAACAGTGTACGTGTGATATGTAGTGCAAATACAATGCTGAAGGGCTACATATGATTGAGTATTATGTAATGAGAAATAGCCATTTTTGAATTGACCTCTCTAATTAGTATCCCCAGTGGAGTCGCCACTACGAGCGACCTTTTTGGAAATTTGGTTTCCTTTGATTCAGAATCTCTTCCAAACCAAATGTCGAATTGGAAGGAGGGATATAACAACTTTACCAAAATGGACATTCGTTCTGTTTACAGGACAGGGACAAATGATTGGTCTCAGGGGGTGCAAGACGCTTTGTGTTTGTGGAGTCGCTACCTGATTTTTAGAAAATCGGGAAAAGATGAAAGGGATAGCATTGGGTCACTCAACGAGTATCGTCTCCAGCAGCGATTCTAGGTTCAAGAGATCGCATCTACTTTTTGGCTATTTGTCATTATACAATACTCGATATATGGCTACCGTAGCACCCTAGTTTTGATAATGACAATTGATATATGCACATTCATACAAGCACATGATAATAACGGAAAGTAAAGGAAATTAAGTACAATTATTTACAAGGCTTTCCTAGTAAATACATTTGAAAGAGAAAAAATGCATAAATGTAAATCTAGTCCTAGATCTATAATACACTTGCAAAACAGAGGTTAGCACAGCTGTATGCGATTCCATCCATTCATCCACCAGGACAGCAAGTGGGCATAAGACATTCAATCAATGAATTGTGAATAAGCAGATAGATGCATATGGTTTGTGCTTTTGCAAGAATTATTATAAAAGCTATAATATATATAAAAGTATGAATAGAGGGAAAACTTTTTTGGACAAAAATAGACATGTACTTTTTATATATTCTCAAAAATAGTCTTAATTTGATTTTCAAAAGTTTTTAGAATTGATAAGAATAGTTTTAGTTTGTATTTCAAAAGTTTAAATTTTATATTTAAAAATGGTATAGATTTAAATAAAAATAGAATAGTTATATTGTATTTATTATCAAATCTAAATAAATACATAAATTATTAAATTAGTATAAGCTTCATATTTATTTTAATTATATTATAGATAAAAAAAATATTACTCTTCCATATTAATTTTTATATTCTATAATTATATTATATTTTTTATTTTCATGCATGTACAATGTTTAAAACTATCACTATGTGAACATTTTTAAACAATTATTTTTATGTTAGTATTCTTTTTTATAATAACTCTTAAAATGTAATATACATTTTATATGAATTATTATCAATACTATATATTATTTATTATTAACAATTTATTCTATTAATATTATAATAATCTTTATTTTAATAAAAAAAATTAACATAAATTATACATTTAATAACTATTTTAACTATGTGCATTGCACGTGAGAAAAAAACTAGTATTTCTAAATAGTAGAAAAATAACGAAAGATGCATGATTGCATCATTGGACCACGAAACGGAGGCTCTAGCTCAAGAAAGTGAACTTTCACATTATAAATGCATTTTGATGCAAAAATGAGGAAAAATACTTATTTTTGTGTTGAGAAATGGAAAGGTGCAGTTATGATGCAAGTATGCAGTTTTGATGCAAAAGTACGATTTTTGTGTTGCAAATGCATAATTTATATTAGAAATATGATTTTCATGTTGGAAATGTGAAAACTTATGCAAAATGATGATTTTGATATTTACTGGATGCAAAATATATACTTTATGTGAAAAATGATAATTTTTCACATAAAGCTATAGAAAATGCTGATTACGACGTAAAAAATGTGATTTTTATCAATAAAATTTATTAAAAATGTAGAGAATGCATAAATTGTAAGAAAATGATAAATCTCGTATTTTTGAAAGTACAAAAATGAAGACTTGATGTGAAAATGATATTTTTGTAATTTTTCACATTCCAAAGCTAAAGAATGCAAAATGAAAGTTTATTATGCAAAATAAAGTAGAGATTATTCAATTAGCATGCAAATTCCCAGTCTCACCACACAATCAACACAATTTCTCAACTGCTGACGGCAACAAAGTAAAAATGCATTATGGAAAAGTAAACGTGCAAAATGATTATTTTGTCCTTAGATTCAACTGTGCTTGTTTTTGGTTTTTTGAATCTTTAGCTTCACAGGATTTTCAAGTTGTCCTCGTCGAGAGGTTGAAAATGACTTATAGAATGTAAATTCATATACATATAAAGCGTGCTTTGATAGAGATGTGGGTGGGTTTGGTTCAAGTCGATCTAAAAATCTTAGGAAAAGTGTGTAAATCGGGAGTCCTAAGTCTTCAATTCAAAAGCATTTCAGTATATGTGAAGGCCCCCTTTAAAATGAGAGGTAGAGACCTCTATTTATAGAAAAAATGGGGTATTTATGAGTGGGTGTGCATACCAAGGTGCACGTATGCATGATTTTGCACACGTGTACACGTAGAAGAGCGCGTAAGCTTTTTAAGTGCACATAACCATGCATTGGCTCACGCGGTCACACGCTCTGGCACTCAACCACGGGCTCCAACGTGTGGTTACGCACAATAAATGCGCTTACGCGCTGATTTTTAGGCTTACGCGCTGATTTTTGGGCTTACGCGTACTATTCTGAGGCTATTTGTAGGGTTTTTGGACCTTCCGGACTCATTTTCTATGTCCTTTTTATCTGAATCGGCTTCTATTTTTATGCATAAGCATTATATGTTCGGGTGTAGTTATGCATTACAAATTTGCTTACGCACTATTTCTCGGGTTTATACAGTCTTTTAGATTGTTTCTGGAGGTTTTGGGGCTTATGGATGCATTTTTGACATTCATTTAGTCAAAATCGACTTCCATTTTTTCACGAAGTCGAACTCCAATCTTACGAGATGAACTTCATTCTGACGAGTTGCAAGTTTTGAACAATGATTGCTCGAAATGAGCGACTTATCATTCCGATAATTCATAATTCGTAAAATTGAAGTGCGACTTAATGACTCAATGATTGGTTTTGCACTTTGAAAGCTCGATTTAGGTTTTTTAGACTTTAGCACTCTTCAAAGGCGGTATGAACGAACAGACACTTGTCATATTCGGGGAGATATTTTTCATTATCAGACCCTTTTTGGGGGCAATCACAACTTGATGTATGACAGTACGCTCTTCATAGAGTTAAGGATGATGTAAAAAAAGTGAGGACTTAAAGTTAGGAGCTCATCTCATCATGGAAAAGGGCAAGGCACAAACTCCATATTAAAAGAGTAGATTGAGGCTTTAAGTGCAATTTTAGAATTAGGCTAATTCAACCTCTGAGATTCAGGGAATATTTTGACATTGATAAAGTTTTAGAATGAGAAAGTGATCTTCTAGACATTTGAAGGAGAATCTTAAGCTTTATGAATTAAGCTTATTTGTTAAAATCTGAGTTCGTTTGGGTTTGCAAATCTTGAGTCAAAGTTAGCATATGTAGCTTTCATTTTAGGTTGCGCAACTCTCAGTATTTTAGCGATATCTTGAGCTATAGAGGTCCAATTTAGTTAATTTAAGATGTTATGGAAAGCGTACTTTTGTAGCTACAACTTCTATGAAGAGATAAGGCTTCTGTTTAGTTTCTATCAGTGTGAAAATAAGGTAGCAAGTCAAGCTAAAATATGAGCTACTTAACATAGTCGTGTTTAAAGTGTTTGGATGGCAAGAATATGCACGGCTATATGTATGAGTGTGCACAGTTGTACCTAATCTAGAGAAAGCCAAGTCTATATATGCATAGCTGTGCATATGGGTGTGCACGGCTGTACCTGATTCCTTAATTTTTTGGCATTTTCAATATGTATGGTCATGCATATTAAGATGCACAGCCATGCACGATGGCAAAAACTCAAATTTATGAATTTTTATTTTAAGGTTTTGAAGGGAACATTATATATAGTTAGGTTTTGTCTCTTTTTAAGGAGATGGAGGTTGGCTACCATTAATTTTCAGCCCTCTTTACATTACAAATTTTAATTTCCAATTTTCTTCATCTACTCAAGTGGATCAAGAGTGGAAGAATTTAGTGTTGAGACTTCAAGCATTGTCCGAATAAAATTGCATAAGGTGAGTTTTTCTTTTATTATTCCTTTTGTGATCAATTGTTATATTATAATGAATATGTTTGGTTTTTCAATTGCTTCTTCTTCCTCTCCAATCTTTATGAGTGGCTAATTTATTTAGTTAGGCTCTTTTAGACCCAGCTCAAAATGAACTTGATTAGATTAAACTTTTAATCAAAGAATTCTTATTACATGATTATTATTAGACTTAATGCTTTATTAGGACTACTCGCCCTTTGAATTGATCTAGATGATAGGGTGAGATCGAGAGATGAACTCTATTAAGAGCACAATAATAATCTATTAATTTAATTGAATTTATTGGGAGACAATTCTGTTGTTAATGAATTCCTTTGAAAAGTTATACTTCAATATTAAAAATAATTAATTGCTTAAGTAGCGGGAGCTAAACAATTGAGTAGTTGTTATGATCAATAAATTGTGCAAGTGCTTGGGAGCGACTTTCATAATTCAAAAGATGTTTGGGAAATGGAATGAAATTCATAATTGAGACTAAAGTTGACACAATATCTAGATAGTCGAGCCAAAATTCTAAGACTAGTTAGTTGTTTAATTTTAATTTCTTTTCTTTTTTCATTTTCATTATTCAAAAATATTGGTTTTCTAAACAAGAAAATACTAAAAGTAATTCAATAGTTAGTTCTCAAATCCCTGTGTGATCTATATTATTTTACTACTTGGATGACTCCGTACGCTTGCGGATTTCACAACACCAAAAAGGTACTTCTTTTTTAAGCAATGGACAAAGAGGTTTTGAAATTTTATAAAAATCCTTTATAAACCGCCAATAGAATCTTGCATGCCCCAAGAAACTTCGCACTCTTTTAATATTTTTTGGATATTGTAGCTTCTCAATAGTATCTAATTTTGCTCGATCTACTTTGATACTCTTTGCTAAAATCTTGTGGCCAACCATAATTCTTTCCTTAACCATAAAATGACATTTTTCCAAAATTCAAAATTAAGTTTGTCTCTTCACATCTTACTAGGAATTTATCCAAATTTTCCAAGCATCCATCAAACAAGTTCCCAAACACTGAGAAGTCATACATAAACACTTATATTATATATTCCACCAAGTCAGCAAAAATGGCCATCATACAGCTCTAAAATGTGGTCAGTGCATTGCATAACCCAAATGGCATCATCTTGTAAGCAAATGTGTCATATGGACAAGTGAAAGTCATCTTCTCCTGATCCTCTAAAGTAATAGCTATCTGGTTGTAGTCAGAATACTCATCCAAGAAGCAACAAAATGCACAGTTTGAAATGCATTCTAACATCTGACCAATAAATGGAAGTGGAAAATGGTCCTTCCTTGTAGTTGCATTGAGTTTTTTGTAATTAATAAAAACTCTCCAACCATTGACCACTCTGGTTGGAATTAAATCTCCTTCTTCATTCTGCGCACATACTGAATTGGACTGACCCATGAACTGTCTCAAATGGGATAGATAATCCTTGCATCTAGGAGTTTCACCATTTCCTTTTTCATTACCTCCTGTATGTTAGGGTTGAGCCTCTTCTGTCTCTCAATAGAAAGCTTGTGTCCATCCTCCACAAGTATCTTATGCATATAGTATGATGAATTTATTCCTTTGATATCTGAAATTTATCAAACAAGTGCATTGATCCTCTTTTTTAAGACCTTCACCAAGTCTCCTGCTCCTCATTGAGTTTAGAGGAGATTATCACAGGTAACATTTGATCCTCTCCTAGAAAAGTGTATCTCAAATGTGGAGGTAAAGATTTTAAATCTAATTTTAGCGGTTTTATTGTAGAAGGGGTTGTAGATTTAGTGTCTGATGGTAGTTCACAATGGGGATAAGGATTTTAGGGTTTAAGAGTCACCTCTTCTGAGAAGATTGTACCTAAAAATACTTCTCTATATCTTCTAAATCACAAGACTTTACTAACCTCCACCATTGGACTTCATTCACACACTCATCAAGAACATCAATCTGCATGCAAAAATTATGTTCAAAGGGATGTTTCATACCTTAATAAATGTCAAACTTACAACTTGCTTCACTAACTCTTAATGTGAGGGTCCTTCACCAACTCTTAATGTGAGGGTCTCATTATAAACATCAATAATGGCTTTTGTAGTGTATATAAAAGGCATACCATGGATCATAAGGACATCTTCATCTTCCTCAAAGTTAAGTACCATAAAATCTACTAGTTAAATGAATTTTCCTTCTTTTAACAACACGTCCTTCATTATGCCCTTTACTTCTTAAAAGTTTTATCTCTAAGCCGTAAGCATATATTTATAGGATTAGCTTCTCTTAACCTAATATCATGTAACTAGACAGAGGTATTAAATTAATTGAAGCACCTTAATCATAAATAGGTTTTTGAAAAGTTAAATTCCCTATAGATAAGGTATAGTAAGACTCCTTCGATATTTAAGCTTCATAGGAAGCTTGCTAGAAACTATTGCACTACACTCTTTATTAAGTGTAATAGTCTCAAATTCTTAAAACTTTTTCTTACTAAATATGAGCTCTTTCAGAAATTTTGTATATTTAGGCATCTGAGCTATAACTTCCACCAAAGGTATATTGATGTATAGCTTTTTGAACATCTCTAAGAACTTTGCAAATTAGTGATCATTCTCCTACTTTTTTAACTTCTAAGGATAAGGTATTGTTGGCTTATAAGGTTTAGGTTGAGGTGTCGACTCCTTTACTTTCTTCTTATTTTGAATGTTTTCCTCTTTTTGAACTTGTACTTTAACCCAATCTTCTTCCTTATCTCCTTTGTTCTCCTCACTCTAAATCTTCTCACTTCCTTTAGGTGGCTGAAGTTATGTTCCACTTTTTAAGATAATTACCTTCAAGTGCTCTTTAGGATTCTTCTATGTGTTACTAGGAAGGGCACCTTGATTTCTTATAAATAAAGAGTTGGCCAATTGTCCTATCTGCACATTCGAGTTATGGATTCATGATGAATGGTTTTTGAACATGAGTTAATTTTCTTGATGCATCAACTCATATCTCTCTTTAAGCCTTTTTTTTTCCTTATCATGTTCATTTATCTTAGTTGCCATCATATCCATAAATTTCTACATTTTTCTTTCTAAAAAAGATAATGGAGATGAAACTTTCTCCTACTGAAAATGAGGCTAATTCTGATGATGAGCATTCAGTCCTCCAAAGCCTAATAGAGCTTGAGGCCTCCACTAATTTTTTTCCTTAATTGCTCCATGACAAATTCAGGTGGTTCCTTTAACTCTAGTTGTATGCTTTACCATGTACTGCATTTTGTTGTTGACCATTATTGAAGTTGCTTACATAGTTGATGTTCTCCATGGATAGGTTTTGCATCAATTGACATGCAATAGTATGATGTCTGCCCTGAAAAAGTTCATATGATGAAGAAACCGAAGAAGAAATTGCATTTATACTCATCTTGTCCATCCTTTTTGTTAATGCCTCTAGTTTTACATTCACCATTATTATTCCATCTACTTCTAGTGCTCTTCCTTTCCTCAGTATAGCTCTCTTATTAGACCATAAACTCTGTGTGTTTATCATCTCCTAAAAAAGGTTAAGAGCATCCTCTAGTATTTTGGACATGATGGTTCCTCCAACTGCTACATTAATGTTGACTCAAACTTAGGGGTTAACACCTTTATAGAAAGACTAAGCCAAGTCCCAAGCTGTTATCAAATACAGTGGGAATTGTCTATAAAGATCCTTGAATTTATCCCAACATAGATAAGAGCTCTCATCTTTCTAGAATGAGTTTATCTCATTGCAAATCTTCAAAATCATAGTACGTGGAAAGTACTTACTAAAGAATTTTTGTACAACTCTTGCCATGTGCTGATAGAGTTAGGAGGCAAACTCGTGAACCACCTCTTCGCTCGATTAGTAAGAGAAAATGGCAAATGAATCAACCTAATAGCTTATAGTTGCACTATTCGTCATAAATGTTTAACAATACCCTAAGAACCTTGTCATGTGGCTAATCGGATCCTCATATGGTAAGCCACTAAACTGTGAGTTTTGAATCATCTAAATCATTACTGGCTTAATTTTAAAATTATTGGCTGTAACCACCGGCCTTATAATGGGGTTCTAGTTACCTTGAACATTAGACTCTCAAAGTCTTAAATTGTCCTCTATAAAAATTTTGCCTATTCTAATTTTTTAGTTGTCTATCTCTACCTTCTTCCCTACATGTCGTCTCCATCATTCATTCTACTCCTTTATCTTCAAAACCTCCTATGAAGTGCTCTATCAATATTTGGATCAAGAGATAATAACAAATCTCATTAATTGATTATATTATGCGTTGTGCACATACACAAACAAGAATTTTTGTAATGATAATTAAACAGAATGAAGAACTAAAACAAAATAAAAAGTCTAAAGCAAACAACACCAATTTCATCATAATATTAATTCTTCCAATCCCTAGCAATGACACCAAAAACTTGATGTGCAATCGTACAAATAGTATAAAAAGATCGTACCCACTAAGATTAAAGGATTAAGTATTAAATTACTCTTGGTTAATTATTTGTTTAAACGGCCAAATTTGTCCAATTGTGAATTGAAATAAAAACTTGATGCATGCTAATCCACAAGTGCACGAAATCGTACAAGTAGTAATAAAAAGATATCATTCTCATGGAGATAGTGTTAATTGTGAAGCTACTCTTAATATTTTGCTTGTCTAGACTGTTGATAGTTTCAATGAGTAATAAAATAAATTAAATCTAAAATAATCTAAAATAATATAAAATTTTGTCACTAAATCTATATAATTAAAGACGTTAGGGTTTAATTTCCCCAGCTCAATTTATTTCAAAATGATAGTAAATTCTTGTTTGTTATGAATAGCATTTCATTTCGGAAGTGCCACACCTCGTCTCACGTAGCCTGAGATGGACATTTAAAACCAACCATTAACAAACTATTTGATTTAGTTTAAATATATTATAAATATCGTTATATTTGAAACAAAAAATTGAATTAAATCTCTTTAAAAAGTATAGTCTTGTTCATATATTACAATTAAAGATTAAGAATTTTTTTTATATATTACGTATTTATGAATAGTAAAATACTATTTATGAATAGAACAATACGTAGTTATGAATAGTGAAATACGTATAAAGTGATCGAATAATATAGAAAATTTCATTTTTTTATTAGATTGATAATAATCTTTGTAACTAAAAACACAGTAGTGAAAACATCATTAAGATAATATAAAATACATTCCAAATAGTTATATTACATATAATTTAACCACCATTATTTAACTTAAAAATAAACTCTTTTACAACACTTATATAACAAGTTTAAGAAATAAAGGAATAAGGCTTCTCTAATGAGGATGTTGGCCAATCTTATTCTGAAACTTCTATTCACACTCACTCAACTCTGTTCACCAACTATCAAGCCCCACTATCTGAAAACATTTATAAAACAGAGTAAAATGAGTACAAAAATACTCAGTGAATAGATATATCAAGCAGAAAACAATTTGGTTAAACCAAACACATTTAACTTCTCAAATGATAATAATAGAGTATTTAAAATCATATTATAATCCACTT
>CATIWK010250224.1:0-21479 GCA_949634005.1 Mallotus japonicus
TTGTGAGAGAATAGTTCTCAAATAGTGGAAAGAAAATCTCTATATAAAGAGATTGAAATTCATTAATGTAAATGGTAGAAGAAAGAAATATATAGCTCTCTAAATTCTCTCCAAACTCTTTCTAAATTCTCTCCAAACTCTCTCTAAATTCTCTTAAAATCATTCTACTATAAAAATAATTTTCTTCTAATTAAATACTACTAAAATAAAGTTAAGGTAATTTGGTATTTCAAGTTTAGCTCTATAATAAACTAAGCAATTCAATCTTAATTCTACAATAATATTAAAATTGTTATTAGAATTAAGAATTTTTGGAATCAGTTAGTAAGAATTATTTTTATTTAAATAATATTTTAAATTTGAATTATGTTAATATAATAATGTTAAATTAATTATTTAAAATTTTTTATTATTAAATTAATTATTTAAAATTTTTTACTATTTTTATATCTCTATTTGAATAAAATTAAATTAAATAGAGTTTAATAAAGTTTAGATATCGATAATTTAAATTAAAAAATTCTTATTAGATGA
This sequence comes from Mallotus japonicus, assembly GCA_949634005.1. Classification (NCBI taxonomy): domain Eukaryota; kingdom Viridiplantae; phylum Streptophyta; class Magnoliopsida; order Malpighiales; family Euphorbiaceae; genus Mallotus; species Mallotus japonicus. The sequence continues at coordinate 535 of CATIWK010250224.1, forward strand.
GTAAGGATTCAATTATTTTTTTTATTATAAAAATATAGAATTGGGGACCCTTCTGTTTGGCTCGTTAGCCTTAATTAATTGATTTGACTTTGATAGTTTTGATTTATAGGATGATTGATTTTACCTTCAGTTTCTGCTTAGTTGCCTACCATTATTCATTGTTTGAATGAAACCAAATGTGGAAATTCTTTAAGGTTTCTAACAATATTGTAAAAGGATTTTCCCTCTATGAACCAAAATGTAAATTCCCAAAACTATAACAAGATTTTTAATACTCTTATTTTTAATATATATTTCAAATAATTTATTCAATAAAAATGAAATATGTATTTACACGTTACAAGTCTATTCATCGGAAAAGAAAAATTTTATTATTATTTGCTCTTCATCTTTACCTTTAATTTTTTTTATTATTAAATATTTTATTTAGGTTCAAATGTTTAAGTTTTCAAATATCACCTCACATTATAATTAGTTTTCTTCTTTAAATTTTAATCAAATAATTGAGTTTTACCAATTATTACTTTAAGTATTAGGTCTTGAATTTAGTACACTAGTTTAATATTATTGTAATTAATTAGTTTTAACTTTATACATCTTCAAAGTCTACCCAATTTTATTTAAATGTTCAAAAAAATATATTTTATAATTAATCCGCATATTGTATGTATTATGTCTATTAATAGTAGGGTTTGGAACTTATTTAATAAATTATCCTAATATGGCATTTCCATAGTCAATATCTAGTTTTGGTTGAACATGCCAAAAATACAACAACAACAACAACCAAAAGAATAGTACAATATAGATAAGTGGTTGGGTGCGTGGCACATATATAATAAATTCCCACATTTATATTCCACCATTTCTTTCATATTCTTTTAAATTATTTTGTTTTTTGAAGTCAAAATCAACTTTATTAAGAATTGGTCAATATTTGAAAAAAAAAATTATACTAACTTTTAATGGACAAATATATAATTTCATTTTAAAAGTTTATATGGTTTAACACTTTTTAATTTTATTATTTTTATTTAATTTTAAACTTATTAATTCCTATGATATATAAAAATAACATTTCTTTAAATTACTCTAGTATAAACAAAAAATTAAATGAACTAAAAAATATTTAATTGAAAATTATATAATTGAAAATATTAATTTTTTTTTGCATTAATCTAAAATTATTTTTAGTATTTTACCTAGTTAAAAACATTTAGAATCAAGTATTTATCTATTTTGATATTTGTATAAGTCAGATAAAATTATAAAATATGAATATAAAAATAAAATATGGATAAAAAATTTTAATGATGTTACAAAAATTAATAAATGTAAAAAAATAATAAAAATTAGGCATATAAAATTTAGAGATCAAGCTAGGAATTTGGCCAACTTTTTTAGAAAAAAAAAATTCTTGTTGCCCATCAATGTTGTTGATATCTTACACTCGTTGTACTTTCATATGTTCTCCATAAATTTGATAGACAATGACAAATGACCCAATGCCATACAAACAAGCAAACCAACAAAAAAAAAAAATGAAGAAATTATGTGTATTATCCCTAGCCATCACCAAAAGAGACAAAAAAAAAAATTAATAAAATTTGAATTCTAATATTTATTCATAAAGCAATTCCACATTTATCATTAGATAAAAATTAAATAAAAATATTTACACTATTATTTTTCGTAATTTTCCACATCCAACACAACATATTCTTTAACAAAATTCTTTATATGGTGGCAACCATTTAACTAAAAAAAAAAAAATCGGGTTTCAGGTTTAAGTGGTAATATATATAATCATGTTACATTAATTGTTAAAGATTTTTATTATCCTTATAATTTTGTCCAGATCAAATCGAATTAACTAAAATTTAATAAGCTCTGAATATCGATAGTTTATATAAATACATATATAATTAGCTAAATTAGAACCTTAGATTAATGATATTATTACTATTGTTATTGTTATTGTTATTGTTATTATATTAATCCAATTAAATAAATCTAATAATAAGTTCATTGTGATCTAAGCAATGACATTATGTTTTGTATGTGATGCACGTGTGAGTTGTTTAACAAATTAATTAACGATTCTTAAATCTTTTTTAACAAAAAAATTATATATAAATATAATTAGTGTTAGTAGTGAACACTATTCGCGTTCTTTCAAAAAAAAAAAAAAAAGAACACTATTCGCGTTGAAACGCGCGTGGACACTAATCTTGTCGTTTTTATTTTTTTATTTATGGCCAATGACAATGAGTGGGCCCCATGTTATCCTCCTCTGGAAAGGTTTTTTGTATACGTGGAAAGCAATGACTGGGTTACTGCTGATACGAGGATCTTAACTAATAAATACCACATAAAAAAAAAAAGTGCAGAAAATGAATTATTTGTCAAAATAAAATTCTCACATCAAAGTGATCAAACGCATTACAAACATTTTTTTTAAAATAGTTTTTTTTTATTTTAATCAAATTTATGTTAAAAATTTTATTAATAAATTAACAATCTTTAAAATAAATAGATAAAAAATAAATTTTTAATTTTAGTACAGAAAAAGTAATATTTTTTTATCGATATCAATAAATAAAAATTGAGTTCAATTTTTTTTTAAATTATTTAAATTCAAAATATTTTATCTATAATTTAAAGCTCATTTAAGTTGATATATTAATAATTTAAGCTAGAACATCACCCAACTCATAAGACATTTATCTAACAAGTTATTTTGTGTATTTGTATAAATATATGCATCTATACATATAAAATTTATAAATTATTAAATTAATTTTATTTATTTATAACTATTGTTTTATATAACTTTTATATATATATATATATATATCAATGATTATAATTAAATAAAAATTAATCTAATGGTTTATATATATGTTAGAAATACTAAGACACAACAGTGTTTTTGAACTTAATATTTTTTTGTCAATTTACTTCATAAATTCACAAAAATATCATTTAAACACTTTAATTTTCTAAAAATAATACTTATCAACATTTTCAGCACTGTTTAAAGTATATAAATAATATTTTTATAATTTCAAATGAAACCGTTTAAACACCTAAATTAATTAAAAATTATTTATAAATTAAATTTTTAATAAATTAAAATAATTAATTTATAAATTAAAAAGAGAAAAATAATATCAAATTTAATCAATAACAAATTTATTAAATCTAATAATAATAATAATAAATGAACATGCCAAAAAACACATAAATAATTGAAAAAATGATAGAAGACTCTTTCTGGAGTAGTCCATTATTGTGGGGACAAAAACCTAATCGGGTGTTATCTAGGAATATAATCATCAATTTGTTTTTTATTTTTGGTTATTTAGTATTTAAATTGTTAATGTACTTGCATTAGGATTACCATAAGAGGAAAGGTTCTTATAATGTTGGAGGACATCTTAGATTCTTTATGTGTTTCATGTTTTTTTTTGTAGCCAATCACTACTTTTCTCTTTTTTATTTTTGCTTTAATTAGATTGTAGATCATGAGAAATGGACGGTCCAGATCTTTTTATGGGGGTATTTACCTTTTTTGTTGATGTTATTGGTCTTGGATTTTATTATTATTAAATTATTAATATTGTTTTCCACTCAAAAATAAATAAATAAATAAAACTGACAAGACCTGACTTCTCTGTCTGTCTCCATTAAGGTTTCTCTCTCTCTCTTTCCTCTTACATTGTTCTTCTTTTCCTCTCCACACTTGGTGGTGGTTGGATTATCATTTTTAAATTACCAAAATACCCTTCAATTTTGTAATCCACTTTTTTAATATTAAAAAAATCAAGAATACCCTAACAAAATCAAGGAAAAGAGCAAATTATTCTCTCTCTCTATCTCTCTTTTTTTATTCATACTTTTTATCCCATTTTGCTTCCTTTTAGGGCAGTAAATAAATTGAATTGCTCGTAAACTACTCAAAATTCAATTAAATAAACTTAGTTTATTAAGTTTGTATATTGAAGCACATTTAATAAATGAGTCGAACTTAAATTATGTAAAGTTTGACTCTTAAAACTTATAAACAAACTCGAATGAAAATTTGTGAGCTAACTTGTAATTTTGATATATCAATAATTTAATATAAAATATTTAAATTTTTATTCATAATACATTGAAATATACAAAAATATTATTAAAATAAAATTATGAATAATTGATATTAAATTTTTAATAAATAACAATAATTTATAGTCTGTATATAAATAATTTTATTAATAATTTATGCTATTTAAAAAAAAGTAGAAAAAGTCTAAGAATTGAACTATTTTATTTTCTTAAAAAATGATAGATTGCATTATTTTATGTTTTAGAAATAGAGAAATTGAATTGTTTATTCACTATAATAATAGCTAAAAAATAATAGAAGAATTAAAATATTAACATAATTCAAATTGAAAAAAAATTCAATTTTCAAAGAAAAGGGGCGAAATTGTTAGTTAGGTCAGAATTTAAGATGAAAGATGAAATTTGCTTCAAAAAAAAAAATCTCCTCCTAGCTACCAGCCTCTCAATTTTTTATTAAGCAATAATAGAATTTAACTTCCAGTCCCAATTTTTATTTTCTTTTCAATATACAAATTGATAAAAAAAAAAATTCTCATGCTTTCATTAATTAATTAATTGTTGAGAATATTGTTTTGAGTTAAAATGATTATTATCTTTTTTTTTTTTTTTAGTTTTGTAATGTTGGCATAATATATAAGTTTTGTTATCATAATCTAAAAATTCAACAAGATTTGTTGAATTTGTGAAAGCAATTTGATAATATCATTGTAGTGTATAGCACATTCAACTTATCATTTATCAATTCTGAATCAATAATATCTCTCAAAAAATTATATTATACTCCCTCCGTTCTTTTCTAATTATTTTTTTAAGAAAATAGAATTTGTTTCACTCCAATTGTTTTTTTGAGATTACCAATAAAAAATAAACTATTCTTTCTAAATTTACCCTTATCTTGCATTAATTAATTCATTTAGTCTTAATGAGAAAAAGAGGGTAATATAGTCATTTGTACTTATAATTATATCTATTAAATAGAATTCTTAATTTTTGTGACAAAACCTTAAAAGATAATTATAAAAGAACGGAGGGAGTATAAGTTACTATACATTTATTTAAAAACTATGTTTAGCATTTCTGCATACACAAGGGACAAGTAATTTATTAACAATATATTCTTCTTTGATTTTTTAAATATAAAGATTATATTTATTTTCAAAAAAAAATATAAAGATTATATTCAACTTAGGTATAATAAATTAGAATGTTTGACCAAATAATGTGGAAAGAAAAAACAAATCAAATCCATCTTGATGGATTATAATATATAGATAATATAATTGCCTTTTTTTGAATTCAAAAAATTACCCAACATTATGCTTATGAAAAATTTGAGAAAAATCCATTGATTGTGCATTTTATACTAAAAATCTCGTTATTTTTTTTAAATGCTGATATCTTATGTAAATTTATTTTATTTTATGTGTATATTCATACGTATTTTTCATGTTTTGCATATCCAAAACTTTTTTGTCACTTTACAGATATATTTAATTTTTTAATTAAATAAATATAAAATTTTACAAATATTATTTAATTTATTGAAATTTAATAAAGTTAAAATAAAAATTTATTCCATCTTCATATATATTTAATGTCATTAATATGTTATTACAATAAAATATAGATAAATATTGACATTATATTTTATAATTTAAAAATAATTAAAAATATTTTTATTATATATTTTTGTCTATCAGATATATTTCAGCAGTCTATTTTCATTAGCATCTAAAAGAGTTAATAATTTAACTTATAAAATTTTTAGTTTGAATAATATAGAACATAATTTTTATGCTTAAACTTGTACTGTGTAAATGTTATATAATTCCATGTCTCTATTTAAACATAATTTAATAAAAAAAAATTATGTAGTTAAATTGATTTTCCTATTATTGTATTTATTAATATAAATTCACCTCATCTTTTGCATTCAAGTAAATATAATAAAGTTATAAGACCTAAAATTTGATGTAGATTCAAAAAACTAGTACATAAAATAATATTAATTTAATTAACATGTAAATTTATTCTTTAGAAACTGATTAAGATTTTTTTAATTTGAAAAAGAAATAATAATTATTTTTTAGTAATTTATATTAAGAGGTTATATATATATATTATATAATGTAAAGGCTTAAAATGTTTTTGTGATTTTACTAAAACAAAATTGTGGTCCAAGGATGACAATAAATTTTTGACTTTTGAAGGAAGGGAAGGGGCACTTCCTTGGAGCAAATATTAATAAAAAAAACCTTAGCAAGCATATGATTCATCTTCCAAATGGGGAAGTACTTGCATCTATTTGCTTACAGCCTTATCAATCCTCCCTCTGCCTGCAGGGATGCTGAGATAATAATGATACTGACAATAATGATTTTTCTCCTAATAATACCTTTTTATAGTTTTTTTTAACATAAGTTACTGTGTAAATATATATACTCATCAAGATAACTGCTGACTGAAAAAACACGTATCATAGCCAACTAAATTATTTCATAATATCAATTAAAGAAACTAATATGTAATATTTCTTAAATATACGGAGAATTTAACGCTGCAGTTTATATTATTTTTATTTCTAAAAATTTAATTAAAAAAATAAATTATATTTTAATCGGAAATGTATGAAAATAAATAAAAATAATAAAATGTAATTTTTTAGAAAAAATTTTTGCATGATAATATGCAATGTCGGAATGGTTAGTGTACTTGTTCTAATTTTCTTTGAATACCTTTTTTGTTTGAAAGTTGAAGTACTTTTAGGTCAATACCAATTGTATGGTCAAGAAGTTACACTTGTTTGTCATTTTGTTGCCCTACAGATTTGTCAAATGAATCCATTCAAGTTCAACCATGGTATACAAAGTATATTAGATGCTGATTAATTTGATTTGAGTAGAATTATAAGATAAAAAAAATTTACTCAATTAAATTAATATGATTATATACACCACGATTCAAAATATTTAAATTTTAAAAATTACGTAATAGAGTTAGTATAGAATGGTTTAACATCTATCAGATATATTATAAAATCTAAAATTCGTATTCTGTAATGGCTAACAAATTAATTTTTCTTTAATCTAAAATTTTAGTATCCAAAAATACAAATTAAAATTGAGTAATTAAATTAAAATTTGATAATTATATGTACATTTGATTTTATATTTTTTTTAAGCAAGATAAAAGAGGATGCAGCAAATATATATATATTTATCGCCACATTTTATAATCTTGGTCGGTCGATTGATGGATGAAATTTAAATCGAAATTCGAGGATTAAAAAAAATTGAAACTGTGATATAGTTAAAATTTGGGTACCAGGGGCGTATTTAACCCCAAAAAGATAGAAGAAGATCCAATTTCCCAGAAATGTCAAAGGACACGTCAGTGATGAGCTTAAAGGAAAGGACAAATCCGTATACAATAATAACCTACTGTCAATTCCACAGCTCTCCAAAAGTGGAAAATAATAATAATAATTGTTATGAAAAATACAGTCTTTTTTTAGTAGTATTTGGTTGAAAGTAAATCTAATTTCACCAAAAAAAAAAAAAAAAAAAAACTTGACCATGGAGTTACAAAGTTCAGCCTTAAAATTAAAGTAGTTAAAAAAAACTAAAATTTTATTATATTATTAGTAAAATAATTAAGTCATAAAATTTTTTGTCATATAATATTAAAAATTATTTTATAAGTTTATTTTTTTTAACTATTTAAGAGTGAAAATTATAAAGTTTAAAATTTAAAAAAGGAAAAAATGTAAAATTTAAATTCAGCATGACTACTAATTTTAACAAAGAATATAAATGAGTTGAACCGAGACAAATTTTTAATTAGAATTTGAGTTTACCATATTTAGAAGAACTCAAGTGTGATATTTTTTTTTATTTGTAAGCTAAAAATTCGATATTAGCTTGTAGAAAGTCGGGTTTAACTCAAATCAAATGCAACTTATTTTCTAAATTAATATTATTTATTAAAATATTTATATATTAATATCTTTTAATTTATAAATGTATTTTATACATGTAATTTTAATTAACATATTACTATAAAGTTTAAACAACATAATATAATTTAAATCTAATTAATATCGTAAACTAAAAATTATTAAGATTATAAATTTTAAATATTCAAATGAATTGAATTCATCAATCAATTATGAAATAAATTATTTTTTAAGAAGTAATATATATATATATATATATATATATATATTGATAGACGAGTAAGCTCACAAATTTCTAAACAAGTTAGCTCATAAATTAACAAGTGAATTATCATTGAATTAGTGTTCAAACTTGTAATTAAATTTGAACTCTGCTAGCATAAATAATAAATGAATTCAAACAATTTTTTATAAAATGAAATCTCGAAATATTTGGAGGCGGCCCAACTCGGCTTAATAATTAGTTCAAACCTAAATATTGTTTTTAATATATATATATATATTTAAAATATATTTTTATCAAGCTCAAATAATCACAAAGGATTTTGGACTAAAAATTTTAAAAATTAGTCCGATGAATTTGGTCAGCCCTGTAGATCAGATACCAACTTACAGTGTTATGCAAAAAATTAAAAAAGAAATAAAATATCTTATACCTATTAATTATAAAATATATTATTATTATTATTTATAATGGCATGAAATATGGGTTACTCAATTCACATGGTACAAGTTGGCTTTATAGCTGTTTGTATTCAGTTGCATTGGCAAAATTTTCCATCTTTAGAAAAGACCTTTTATTTCTTTTTTTTTTTGGACTATCATGAAGTCCCAGTCGTCGGATTTGCTGACTTTTTTTAAAACAATTAATGATGGATGGGACCACTAAATTGTATAAATTAAGAAAGAAATAAATACACATCAAGAGTGAAAATGTTGAGGTCAAGCACGACAAAAAGTTGAGGTCGTCACTAAAAGTAACCATGGTAGAGTTCTATTTATGGTAATTGGTCAACCTACAACTACAGCTACAACCACTTGGATTTTTTTCAGACGACGCTAAGATTATCTGTTTCCATTTTTGGTAGCCTATTGTTTTCTGCCACGTATTCACACTTGAGCTGATGTGGCAGCGCTGTGTAGATTGTTCTTAGTCTATTTATTTATTTTTGTTTTGTCATATGCATCATACCAAAGGTAACTATTCTCAAAAAAAAAAAAAAAAAAAAAAATACCAAAGGTAACTGTTAATTCCCTCTTTGCTATTCTATTTATATTTTTCTGTTGGTCCCACATCTGTAATTTTTGCATATGAATTTTTTTTTTTGAAAAAAATTATTAATGATATTTTAATAATTGGTTACATTTAAAAATAAAAATATCTATCAAGCAAGAGCATGTTTCATATGCTAATTTAGAGATTTTACTAATATAATTAAGTAATTATAAATTTTTAAAGGTCTTTTTTCTTGCCAGTATAAACGGGAATAAAAGATTCAATTCCGAGTTTTTCGAAGAATGGAAAGCGAATTTGATCCTAAGTCTTCCCTAATATTTGTGAGAATTTTAGCCATTAGATCAAGCAGCGCGAACAATATTTAATGGTCTTGTGATATGTAAAGATTAAAAGTTTTAAATTTATTACAAATTTAAATTTTTTTGGTAATTTTAATATAAGTGTTTGATTTGATCATTTATTGATAAATGTAGTCTATCTTATTTATTTTACCATCTAAAATGTCATGTGGATACATTCACACTTAATTTTACCAAATTAAAAAAATGTAGGTTTTATTTGCTAACAAATTATCAAATTTGAACATTTATATCAAAATCGAAAAGAATTTGTTAAACTTATGTCATTTTTAATAGATTTTTCTGTAATTTTTATAATTGGACTTGTCATATATATATATATTTCAAATTTGTGTGAGAATGCAAACATTAGAATTTGGCCATTTATATGATTTTTGGACCGACAAAGTTTATGATTCATGTGGAATTGTTGTATACGACTCTTGTTGAAATTTTGCCACAATTTCGAGTAGCACCTTTCAAATAACACATATAACAATATTTATTTATTTATATTGGCTGATTATATTATCATTTGGACATATGAGAATTGTTCAAGTACTCTACTAATTATGTTAGAAGAGCCTAATTAGATATAGATGATTTAGAGCCATGTGTTAAACTGTACATATGGCTGCATTTTGAGAAGCAACCATCCATATTTTTACTAAGGATAATGTTTTATGTCATAAACTACTGCGTGAACAGGTTTGTTGTGGTTTGTAAAAATTATTTTTTTATGGTTCTATTTTTATGAGGTGCTAAAAGATTTTAAAAGATAAAAGCATAAAAAATTATCATTTTACAAACGCTACATATACATTTTTCTACTTATGTTAACTTGTTTGGTTTATTTTCTACTTATGTTAACTTTGTTTGGTTTAACTACCTATACGAACTTAAAAGCTCATAATTAATGTGAATAGCCAACAGCTCATAACTAACAATTAATAAATATGGGCTGTTCCATAAAATTTTATTAAGATGCTAATCACTAAAATTTTATTAAGATGCTAATCACTAAATGTATATTTTTTTATCAAAAAAAAAAATATATATATAATTTATTTGTAATATAATTTTACATATTTCGTAAAATATTTTTTATTTGTTTAAATTATTTAAAAATATTTTATAATAACAAATAATAATTTATTATCTTTAATTTATGTACTAATAAAATCATCAAAAATATTTTAAAATAAATTTTAAAATTTAAATCTCACTACTATAATTTTTTCAAAAGAATATAAATATAAATATTATAATCATTTAATTAATAGTTATAATTTAAAATAATATTTATTTCATTATGAATTATACAAATTAATTATATTTATATATAACTACTTAAATTAACTTTAAAGTTTATCCTTCATTTACTTTATTAAAATTAAACAGTTGTCAACGATTATGTTAAAATTATATTATAATTTAATTTAAAGATTTATTATCATAATACCTATTTTAGTATTCAATCCTGAATAAAACCACACCGATATGAAGAAATATATATATCATTAAAATCATATTAGAAAAAATTAATTTTAATTAAAATACAAAATGCTTCAAAATATTTTTAGTAAAATCTACACTAAATTTTTCTCAAAAAAAAAAAAAAATCCTCACTAAATCGAAATATAATTTAAGAAAGAAATTGAGAATATATTATCGTTAGGATAGTTATGAACTTCCTTTTGTATGGTTTTATGACATTTTTTTTTCTTGAAAAAAGGCAAAAATTTAAAGAATTACATCACAACTACCCAACTATAAGAAACACCATTAATATCACATAATATTCTTTGTGTTAAATCATCTGAAGCTATGAATAAACTTTGACAATTAACAGATGAAATCTGCAGAAATTTTTTATAAAAACTCTAAAATTATAATTGCCAAGAAATTATTATGAACACTTTTTCAGTACACCAACCCAATTAATTATATACAAAGCTAAAATAAAAATATTATTTTGACGCAAATTAAATATGCCTGAGTGTCAGGATGTGGCCATGTACAAATAAATTGTTAATAAATTACAAAAACTAGAAAAGTAATTTTTTTTATGCAATAGAGTTTTGAATGAAAATTATAAGAGATTGGTTTTAATAAACTGTTAAAAAGATTTGAATTGATTATAGTTAAGTTTTTTTTTTTATCTCATTAATCTTTTTAATAAATAAAAAACATTATTATTTATTCCTGTAATAATTATGGTTCGTAGTTAATTAATTATTTAAAATAAAAGAATTATTTGACATCTATTTCCCATAAACTGTCATTGATAATTGATAGTTGATACATAGTGATATTTGATGAAATTATTTTGACTTATTTGTTGATATATATTTAATGATTAGTATAGACATTATTTATTATTTTTAGTATATTATATTATTTATATGTATAAAAAATAGTATATATATATAAAGATAATTAATATTAAAATTTTCATATGTTATTTATATTATTCTAAAATTTAATTATCTAAAAATAATTTCTCTCACTTTCTAGTTGTAATGAGATAAAATTAAAAAATAGTAAATGAAAATTTATTAATAAAAATTTTAAATTAATTCACAAACGTTTTTTCTTTAAATTTTACTGTTAGTATTTTACTATATCGTTTCTTATGAAGTTATTATTTTAATAAATGAATATTAGCTATTTAAAATTAAGGAAATAATAATTATTATTAATTTATATAAAATTTAGTGTAAAATACAGTAGATAAATAAAATTCATTTATAAAATAAAAAATACAGATAGAATGTAACAGGATGATAAATTAATAATACAATAATGGGTTGGTCTGAGTGGAGAATGAAATATGTGGTAAATGTCCATTTCATTTTTATCTTTTGGGTGTATGATTTTCTAAGGCACCTAATAGAGGACTTTTAAATATGCAATACACAAATATTCGTTTTTAAATTCACTATAAAAAAAATAAAACAATCAAAAAAACGTGTATGAAATTGATATAAATTTATATAAATATGTACAAATTTTATAAAATGTAAAATTGAGAAAAATAAGAAATGTGAAATTGAAAAAAAAACTGAAATGCATATTTTAAGATTTTATGCTATTATCATATGGTATTTTAAAATTCTAATAAATTAGGTTTTCAACATTTTTAATTTCATATTTCAAAAAAAAAAAACATTTTTAATTTCATTTATTTATATGCTGATTATTCATTTTTTTATTAATAATTGTTAATATCACTTTCTTAGACCGAGTAGTAATAACATTAAATATATTTGTTAAATTTTATTAGTTAACTTAAAAATAATATAAATATAAATTTGATAATTTTTTAATTAATAAAAGGTCATATTGCATTTTAAATTAGGTACAAAATTAGTTTCACAAACCAACAATAACAGGATTCGAACCTCCACTTCACAATACCTTTAAAAAGAAGTAACTATCAGACTTCTGCCTCACTAATTATAAATTTGGTATTTAATTGTTATGTATAACATTTATGTTTTAAGTAAATAATTTTTTACGTACTATAATGCTAAAAGAAATTTTATCTATTCTAGTTCTTATACCCAATAAATAAATAAATATATAATATATAAATATTTAACTATAACATTTAATATAAATATCATATTTTTATTAATCAAATATAAAATATTCAAAATATATATTACCAAATGTAATAAATAAAGTAGAATGCAGTCCAGAATCAAATATTACACACACCAGAAATCATCATCAAATTAATCTCATTTTATTGAGCTGATGTCTCTATTTATAACTAATATATATATTTCGCTATCAAAAAAACAAAAATACTTTTTCACAAATTACATTTTTACTCCTATTTGCTTTATAATATATGGAAAATCATGTAATAGACTATGAGTATCAAATTTAATTTAATAATTAATTAAATTGATGGAAATTTAAAATCCAAAAAGAAATAAGTAAACTCGTTGTATTATTATTGAAAAACCCATATTTTATAATTAATTAATTAATTAATTTAATTATTTAAACATTTCAGGAGTATAGTAGTAATAGCAAACAAATCATTTTCCTATATATAAATGAATATGGGGCAGTTTTTTTCAACACCTTAAACTCTAATTGTACTTTCACTTAGGTTTTTTTTTTTGTTAAACCTGAAGGGACAACAAAACAAAAGAAAAGCAAAGCAAAGCAAAATAAAGAAAAGAAACAAAACTCCCACAATACATATCTATCTCTCTAGCTATCTATCTTTCTTTTTTTCTTGTTCTTGATCCCATCCGTTATACTCAAGAAACTGTCTTCTGATTTTATTTTTCTTTAAAATCTTTTCTTGCAACACATTTTTTTTTTCTTTGAAAGAAGATACCTATATACACATATATGTAGATGGGTTGTTCTTGTTTTTGCATATGTGTTTAGTTGTTTTTCTTGCTTTGTGAAGGTCAATATATACTAGAAGCAACCAGAGCATAAGCCAAAACAAGAAAGCAAAAAAAAAAAAAAAAAAGGAATCATCATGTTGTTGGATCTCAATCTTGATATCATCTCTAGTGATTCTTCTTATGACAGCCACAGAAACAGCAACAAGAACAAGGGTAGAAATCAGAATTGTTATATGGTTGTGGTACCTGCTGCAGAGGTTCATGGAGGAGTTCAAATGGAGGAAGATTCAGGCACATCTAATTCCTCCATTATTATCAACACAGAGGAAGCTTTAACCAATCCAGGAGATGAGAACTCGTCAAACAACAACAATAATTCTGCATTCATTTTTGATATCTTGAAGAAAGAGAAACCTGCAGATGATGATGATGATGACAACCATAATGCTTTAAGAGAAAGCAACCAATATTTCATTACTCAACAATTTTTTCCAGAGAGAAGTGATGATCAGTTAGACTTGGATTTGAAGTCTGGATTAGCCATGATTAATAAGCCACAACAACAACAGCAGCAGCAGCAGTGGTTGAAACTATCTCAGATGGAGCCTAGTGGTGTTGGTGGAGAAGCAGAGCTGAAAATTGTGCAGCAAAAACAGCAGCAAATGAAGAAGAGTAGGAGAGGACCCAGGTCAAGAAGTTCTCAATATAGAGGAGTAACCTTTTACAGAAGAACAGGAAGATGGGAGTCTCATATATGGTGAGTTCAATTTATTTCTTTTCATGAATGCAGATTATACATAAATATAAGACATGATATATACATATAGACAAAAAAAATTTCTGGGTTTTTGTAGTTCATAATCTTGATTTTGTTTGTTCATTTTTTGATGTCCAGGGATTGTGGGAAGCAAGTATATTTAGGTAAGTTGAAAAAAATAATCTCTTGAAATGGCTAAAACATTTTTTTTTTTCATTTTGATTCTGTAATTAATTATAAAAGCTTTTCTTGATTATGTAAGTATATTTTTTTTTTCTGTCTCTTTACCAGGTGGATTTGATACTGCCCTTACTGCAGCAAGGTAAGAATCCTGTTATTCTTTTTTTTTTTTTTTTTTGCACTTTTTTAGATTAATATATTTTGTTAATTTTGCTAAATATGGATCTTATTAATTTCAGAGCATATGATCGAGCTGCGATTAAGTTCAGGGGAGTTGATGCAGATATCAACTTTACTTTAAGTGATTATGAAGAGGATATGAAGCAGGTGAACATAATTAGTCTGTTTAATTTTAATAATAATGACATAGTTGAACAATTATTTTTTAAGAAAAAATTGATTGATTTGCAGATGAAGAACCTTAATAAAGAAGAATTTGTTCATATTCTTCGTCGACAAAGCAATGGATTCGCTCGTGGGAGCTCGAAATACAGAGGTGTAACTCTGCATAAATGTGGCAGATGGGAGGCTAGAATGGGGCAATTTCATGGAAAGAAGTAAGAACTCATCTCAAAATGTTGTCTGATGTTAGTGTGTGTTAGTAATAGTAGCTAATATTGGATAATGTTTCAATCTTGATTCCTGAGAAATTAATGGAAATCGTATACGGGTATTGATTCAAAATTTAAGATACAGAAAAGGGCTCAGGCCACCCTTTTTTCTGATTATCAGGTATATATATCTTGGATTATTCGACAGCGAAGTAGAATCTGCAAGGTCCTTACGATCTTGAATTTGATTTTTGTTTGTGTTTATGGCAATATGTAGTCCAAACTGTTCTAATCTAACTTTATGCTTTAATCCAGGGCTTATGATAGTGCAGCCATGAAATGTAATGGAAGAGAAGCTGTAACCAATTTTGAGCCTAGTGCTTATCAAGGCGGCATGATTTTTGAACCAAGTACTGGAGGTAGTAACAGATTCTATAACTTTCAAGAAAATCTAATCTTTTTCTTGATTGGTATTCATATTGACCTTTCTTGGTGAAATATGCAGATGGGAATGGTCACAATCTTGATTTAAGCCTTGCAATTTCTGTTCCTGAAAATGATATCAAAGTACCCATCAGAGATAGACTAATGGTATAATCCTGTCTTAGATTCCTGCAATTCACCGCTACCTTTTATTCACTGTTTGATATATTCTTGCTTTGGTTTCTTTCAATCTTTAAGCATATAACAACATGGCTAGTATCAGTTCTTTATGTTTCTTCCAATGCTGGTGGCGATTGATTCTTTAATTCTTCTTTATGTTTTAAAGGTTGAGAGTGCTGCTTCTTCGGCACCTAAATGCGCAGAGTCTATAAACCATCTGCAATTGGCATCAAAGAACCATCCGACATTGTCTGGCATATTTCCTGGATTACTGCCAAGCGATCAGGTAATTTGGCTCGCTGACTCGTTTCTCTTAGACTACAGTTGCTAGTTTAAAAAGGGCATCTGTCCAATGCGCAACGCGCCCTTTATTTCTTTTTTTGCAGATCAATGAGTACTCGGACTGTGATCTCCAGTCATAAAAAAGTACTAGTGACATCACAAATGGGGCAAAAGGCTCGTCCTGAACATGTTTACATAGAAAAAGACATGTTTCTGAGATTAATGTTTTTAACTAACAATGTTTCTTTAACCTCGTCCTGACAGGAAAGGGTCATGGAGATGAGGGTTGAAGCAGATTCTTCGCCGAAAAACTCAAGCTGGCTATCGCAAATCAACAGCAGCAACAACAACAATGTTGCTGCTACAAATTCAAAGATCCCAGTTGCAGCATCATCAGGATTCGCTTCATTATATCAACAAAACCTGCATCTTCAACAACCTTTCCATTAAAACAGAACAGCCATTCTGTGAACAACAATTTGTGTGCATTACTGCACCCACTTCATCCACCACCAACACCTTCCATTACTACTCTAACAAGAGCTAAAAAAGACTAAAAAAAAAAAGTGTACTTTGTCACTTCGCTCTTTAGAATGTTAGGTGAGCAGGAAAAGCTGAATCCAGAATTAATTAGTTTCTATGTAGTGACCCTCCCTCTTTATTATTATTATTATTTTTGCCCTCCACAATGTTGTATCCTATTCCTATAAAAATATATGAAGCAAAGATTTGTCCTCACATCTGCCATGTACAAGCTTTTTTGTCCTTCATAGCTTTAAGCAAGGGAAAAGTATGATTTAACCTTAGCTTAATTTGGCAAAGAATTTATATCCTTATGCTGTTTCAATGACCAAAATTATCTATGTTCTTCATTTGGAATGATTCTATGTTTGCATCATTCCCTTCCACCAAGTACTTGCTCCCATAATAATAATAATAATAATTCATTTTTTCTAAACATTTTATTTTTTTTAAACATGTTGATTCAAAGGTGCTTTTTACAGATAGTTTGTTTCAAAACAAACTAACATACTTAGTTTGTAAAAATTTATCAAAATTTATGAAAAATGTAAAAATTTTACTTTACTTTTTGTGAAATAATATTATTTTTCATAAATATAAGAATTAGTATTTTTTTTGTTATAACTTGACATATTTTTTGTTAAATTATTAATTTGTATAAAATTCAACCATTATTATGGAATTAATTGTTATGATTATTGAATATATTTTTTGTGAAATAACATTATATTTATATTTCCTAAATGTAAAAATTAATATTTTTTTATTATAACTTGATATATTTTCATAAACTATCACTATTTTTCGTTAATTGAAAATAATTTTATGTAAAATTTGTTAAAATAATTTCAATTTATATAATTATAAAAATTAATTTCATAAAAAGTGGCTTATTTTTTCTATAATGCAACAATTTAATGTAAAATATATCAAGTTATAATGAAAAAAACACTTTAATTTTTATATTTACAGAAAATGATGTTACTTTATGAAAAAAACAATAGTTTTTACATTTTTTTCATAAATTTAAATAAATTTTCTTGAATAAAGTATATTACTTGATTTTAAGACAAAGTAAGCATAGAAAGCACCTGATTCGAATGACAAGCAACTCATGAGAGATTTTGTGAGAATTTCGTCCCGTTATAGAATTTTATTTGACATCATTCAGATTAGTAGCATATATCTCATAACACTATCATATATTGACCGATAAATTTATAAAATAATTAATTTTGCTTATATTTTTATTAAATCACATTTTAAATATATTCAACATGGTATTCTTATTTTCAAATTTAGAGTGCAAATGATACATATATTAGTATTTACTTTTTATTGTAATTTTTTGAACTTTAATAGACATTATTGCACTCTCCCCTATTTATAAATTGCACTCCACTTTAATATTTACATTAGAGATAATCACTTCATTACCTCCATCAAAATTTCTATTTTATTAATTTAATTAATATTTGTAAAATATTATTTTATTTTATAATAATATTTCAACACATGTAATATTTTTAGTATTATATTCTACCACTTTATTAAAAATTTAATGGAAAATTAGAAATAAACTTATTATCAATTTTTTTTATCATAGTATAAACACTTAAAATGTTAATAGAACTAAAAAATTAAAAAATATTACATAACTAAATTTATAAAGAAATATAATTGTTTTAATAAAATTTTAGCAATATAAGTTTAACACATTATAAACGACCATAACAAATTATTAAAAGTATAAAAACTATTAAATTAAAATAAATTATTTGCATTCAAGTTATATTAAATTTTTATCATGTATAAATAATTGAATAATTTTTAAGTTAATATCGATTGCTCTGAAAACTATATTTTTTTTATAACTTAATCAAATAATAAAATATAATTATTTTAAATTAATAATAATTAAATCATTTAAATTGTAAATAAAGTTAAAATGGAATAAAATTATTTACAAGAGTATTGCAAAAATCCCTCCCCCTAACAACAATAATAAATGAATAGAATAGCGGAAAAAGAGCTAGAATACTTTCTCTTTCTCTATGTGAACAGTAACATTGTTTCTGTGTTTGTGGTCTTAGGGGGTGAATGCTGGTTTTTTACCAGCAATTATCCCCTCCCCAACTTTTTTTTTCTATTTTCTAGTATTTAAATCTAATAATAATAGTGATAGATCTATAGTCATGTTGTTTTTTCAGTGTGGTTAGTTCAGTTTTTTCTACAGTTGGTTATACAAATTTACTACCGTTTGGTTGGCCTGGATCTTGAACTCTTGGGTATGGGAGAAGAAAGATGGACTGCAATCTTCTTTTGAGCTGCGTCTTGTGCCGATGTTGTCTTCTCAAATGGAGTTTAAAATTTAGTGTTTTCGCTTTTGGATAATGAAAATTTCTATTTTGAAGCTAATATTCCTTTTTCTGGATTTAATCACTATGATCAGTCCAAGAAAACATCAGTTCAAGCATGTCTGTGTAGATGAAATGCTCCACGTTGCAGTTGCTGCGATGAGTCTTGGTGGTTTAGTCTGTGTTTTCTTTAACAATCAAAAGTTTCTACTTCCCTAAAGTTGAGAAATAAGTGGGATGAACTTTCTCTTTGCAATGGACTTTCTCAAATCATTTTAAATTTTTTTTTTTTTTTTGGAAAAGATAAATCATTTTGAATTCTAATCTTTCAAAGTGTAAATATATTGATCTCCTGATTAATCTAATGAAATTCTACTGTTGTTAAAAAAAAAAACAACAACAACAATAATAAATGGAGAGCACTTATCAATTGATTGAAGTACTTTTTTATATTAGCATGTACTAACTATATATATATATCCTATGACCCAATCCCATAATGGCTAGTTTAAAAAAAAAAAAATTCCCATAACGGCTAGAAACAACTTCCAATGAAGCTTTGGTCATAGGCAGCCAGACATGTAAATTATTGGGTTAACATCTTTGAATTCAGACCTTGGACTTTGAAAATTTCCAGCTAGTTTTCTTGTTGGCTTGGTTGGTTGGTTAGTTGACCCAACTTACGCTAATTGTTGTTACATGCACAAAATTTCCCAATTGGGTAATTTTTGCCTAGAAAATTGATCTCAATCTTTGCATGAATTATAAGAATAGTAATCCTTTATAATAGGGACAATGACCTTTTTATTGTTTAATTTTGTTTAATTTTAATAATTTAGTATTTTAATTTTTTATAATAATTAAGTGCAATAATTTGTAAAATAATGACAGTAAAATGCACATAGCAAATTATTGATAAATTTCAGAACTAAAAGATTTTATAGCCCCTAAACTTAAAAAAAAAACATAATAATAACAATAATAATAAAAATTTAAATAAAAACACTTTTATTTTTATTTGTTTATAATTATAATTTATAATTATTATTTAGTTAATAAAAAACTAAAATTAAAACTATTAAAAATACAATTTTATCTACCATCATTCAAAAGATTTTTTAATTAATAAAAAATAAAAATTATTAATTTCTTTTTATTTTGCTTTTCTCTCTTTAATTTATAATTTATAGTAAATTTGATAAAATTGAAATTTTGATACTATAGAATTAGTAGTTTAAATATATATATATATATATATATATATATATATATATATATATATATATTATATAAATTTATTATAATTTCAACAAAAAAAAGGAATTGTTGTTTTTTGATAAAAAATATAAATATAAATTATAGGTAATTTAATCATTTTTACTATATAGTCTGCTATATATATATATATATATATATATATATATATTTTATTATTTTTTCAGATTGTAATATTTAATTGTTATAAAAAATAATTAAAATATTAAACTATAAAATTTTAAAAAATTCAAACATTGTAGTGTAATTATCCCTTATAATACATAGAATTTGGTATATTTTTCTTTTCTTCTTCTTAATCTTGGAATTTTATGAGGTTGAATTCTAGGTGACTTGTCCTCTAGCTCATCTTGGATATCAACCATACAAGATGTTTTGCTGTTCGATATGGGCAACTGACAT
>CATIWK010250269.1:0-10527 GCA_949634005.1 Mallotus japonicus
AGCAATGAAGGACCGACCACCTTCCCCGTACGGCTCCGTTTATGTTCCTCCACACCAGCGGCTTCGCTCCGTCATCACGAAGCCGCGGAATTATAGCCCTCCTTCCTCTGCTTCGCCAATTGAGTCCAATAACAAAGTCAATGATAACCGTAATCATAATCAAAATCATAGGACCCCCGTTTTAAATGCCTCTCCGTTGCCTTACTTTCCACAACAGCAGCAGCAACAACAAGGAAACAGTGTTGGCGATAAGAATATCAACAATTATAGTAATAACTGTAAATTGATTTCTGCCTATAATGATGGAGTCTCCGACGAAGGTTCCGATCGCGAAATGGAGTACTCTATTCTTCTACCTGTGAGTAATTTTCTTGAAGTAGTTAATTGCAATTCTTTTTATGTATTACAAAGTTTGGTTAATTTTGTGCAGTGTTTGAACTCTGTGTGTTGTCAGGATGCTTCCCTCTCCGATAATGTTGAGGAGTGGAAACGGAAGTTAAACATGCTTTTGCGAGATAAGGAGAAGCAAGAATTGATCTCGAGGGAGAAAAAGGATCGACGTGATTTTGAACAAATAGCGGATTTGGCTAGCAGAATGGGTTTGTATAGGTATTTTTTTTCCATGTCTGATTTATCAAACAAATTCTTTGAGCTGCTGTTGGTTTTGATTAGTTTTCTGAACTTAATTTGTTTGTGTATCAGCCAACTCTACACGAAAGTTGTTGTTGTCAGTAAGAACCCACTGCCAAATTATAGATTTGATTTGGATGATAAGCGTCCTCAGAGGGAGGTATTTTGTCTCTTTATTCTGCTGTCTTAATCTGCCTTTTTGTTTGATGTAATATGCCTTGTACACCAAGTAATACTTTGCAACCTTTGTGCATAATACACTTGCGGTCGCTTGACAATGTTTAATGCTTCAATTTACTCCAACTACTTATATTTCATTTGAATCATTATTTGATTTCTGCAATAAACACTGTATCCATGTTACTGAATGTCCTTTTGTTTTAGGTTTCTTCCTTTTTTGTCATGTACTTGGAAATCATTTGCCCCTTGGGTTACGGAAATCTCCAGTTTGTTTTTGCTTCTGGAATGTCCAACTTGTGTAATTGCTATTTATTTTAGTCAAAAGCTTTTTACCAAACATTGAAAAAAAATGGCAGGTGAACTTACCTCTTGGTTTGCAAACAAGAGTTAATGCTTATCTTGGTGAATACCTCTTTGAAAAGTCCAAGACTAAGGAAAACTTTCCAGATTTTTCATTTTCTAGATCGAGTAGCAACGGCAGTCTTGCTAATGATGAAGGGCTTTTTGATCTACCAGAGCCACAGGCATCCAGTAAGACTGTCTTGGAAAAACTTCTATGGCGTAGAAGCATGCAATTGCGTGATCAGCAACATGCTTGGCAGGTTTGTTTTACCCTGAAAAACATGGAACTATGTCTTGTTTCTGTTATGATGGAAAATATCTGTATCTTGAAGTTCTTATTAATTGAGAAGCACTCTCTGCAACCAAATCTGGCAGGTCACACTGCACAAAATATCTTCTATGAGCACTTTCTTTTTCTCTAAATGCTTGATTGTTCTCTAAAAATTACAGCAATGATAAAACTTTTTATTATTTGACGTGGTTGGATGACTTCTAGATGAATTTTCTACACTACCAAACAGGACTAGTTATCGTCCAGCCGAAAACAGTAAGCTTAATCTGGGATTCCAGATAATGCATAATAAAATGCTATATTTATTACTGTCACCGCTGAATGATGTAGGACATATTTAGGTTAAGTTGTTCCATGCTTTATTTTGAGGAAAAAATAAAGGATTTGGTGATTGAATTTTTATAGGAAAGAAAGGATTCCAGATCCAAGTGTAATGTAAAACAAAGAAAAGATAGAAAAGGAAGAGACATAACTTTGTCCTGCATCAACTACTTCAATTCATTTTTTATTAAATTTAGTTCCAACTTGTGCAATTCAGCATGCATGGTTGCAGCGTGGATGCTTTCAAAGCAGTCTCCCCATTCATTAGGTAGAGAAGATCACCAAAATTCATGATTCACTGCTGAACTTATTCCAATTCAATACGAGATTTTGAATCTCTTTTTTAATTTCTCCCTCAATGTGCAAACTCAATATTATGCCTTGAAGAGGACTCGAGCCTATGATTGTCAATTTACTTTCAACGTTCAGTATCTGCTTTTTAAAAATGTTATTCTTGCAGTCTTTTGATGCATAATATTATGTTTAGATTTTAATCTTTCATCCTTATTTTTTTAGTATTTTTTTGAGTCTAAATCTTTATTTATGATGCGCATTAGTGGGATTTTTCTGATTTTTTTTATTCCTTTTACTTTCAGAATTCTCCGGAAGGAAAAAGAATGCTGGAATTTCGGAAAAGTCTCCCTGCTTATAAAGAGAAGGATGCAATATCAACAGCCATTTCACAAAATCAGGTTTAGAAAGTCTTGCTCAGTGCTGTTTTGTGTTCATCTTCTGTTAGGAATCAATGGGTCAAACTTGGGGGTGCCTGTTGTGATTGTTTGGAATTTTTATATTAAGCATGAGTTAATAGCTCATCAATTGATATGAACATTTGGTGTTCAATATTTTCCATGATCTATAATGATGCCAGGAATTTTGTATTTGACAGGTGGTCATTATCTCCGGTGAAACTGGTTGTGGCAAGACCACGCAAATTCCTCAATTCATATTAGAATCTGAGATAGAATCTGTCCGAGGAGCAGTTTGTAATATCATATGCACACAACCAAGACGAATATCTGCTATGTCTGTTTCTGAAAGAATTGCTTCAGAAAGGGGAGAGAAATTGGGTGAATGCGTTAGTTCCATTTCAACCAGTCTAGCAATCCTTTCCCAAATTACTACTACTATTATTAAATTGTTGAAAGAAAATTGAATGTGATATTGTCTTGTCTTTAAAGGTTGGATATAAAGTTCGGCTTGAAGGTGTAAAAGGAAGGGATACCCATCTTCTCTTTTGCACCACCGGCATCTTGTTGAGAAGATTGCTTGTTGATAGAAATTTAAAGGGCATAAATCATGTTATTGTGGATGAGATTCATGAACGTGGAATGAATGAAGGTGAACTATTAGTTGTTTGAGCTTTATTTTATGAATGGAGGATATTATTTTGTTCAATTTGTTTATCTTTTCTTTAATTGTTAGTCAAAATTTTGGCTTGTATCTAAAGAAAACTTTGTTTAAGATGGAATTTGACTCTTTCAAGGAACATTTGATGCCAGACTTCCTTCTTATTGTCCTTAAGGATCTCCTTCCCCGTCGGCCAGAACTTAGGCTGATTTTGATGAGTGCAACCCTTGATGCTGAGCTTTTCTCGTCGTACTTTGGTGGAGCTCCAATAATTCGCATTCCAGTAAGTCAAACTGCTAGTGCAAATGAAGATGACTTCATTCATATATTTTGGAAAAGAGAGGTTGTGCGATTGGTATTGTAATTAGCGCTCAAGATGATTTCCCTGGCAAATTTGAAGTGATTTCTCTTTCTTCTTGTTTTACTTAATGCCTATAGTTTCCTTTATTCATATTAATTGATCATTAAATATAATTGCTGAACATGAGGACATCTTGGCATTTGAAGATAGGGTTCGTGCCACTTCATCTTTATCATCATGTATGTTTTAGTTTCACAAATATACCTTACTGGCGTTGTGGTAAACAATTTTTTATTTACTGATTGTTTTTGGTTGCATATATAACATTTATGTCATAATATTACTATATTGGCGTGCTGGAGCAAGCAATGACTTTGTTGTGTGGTTGCAAAGCCTGGAGTCTGGTCTCTGCACTGATGTGGCAGACTCTCAGTTATTTTCAAATTCATCCGTTCATGTGAAGATTTTTCTGGTAGATTTGTGATTTCTACTTTTGTCTACTAGAACTTGGCATAATGAAATGACCTTGTTAGATTGTGATGCCTGGAGTTTGGTCCTTGGACATGTGTGGTGGAACTCTAGGCATTTATCAAGCATACTCTTGATGTGAAGATTTATCCTCTGGATTTGTGATTTTCTGCCTTTGATAACCAGAACTAGGCATAATGAAATGACTTTGTTATGTTGCTGTTATGATGCCTAGAGGCTGGTCCTAGCACCAATGTGGTAGAACTCCAAGTATTTAATAAACATCATATGTTGATCAGAAGATTTTTCTGTGGATTTACGATTTTCTGCCTTTATATTTACTGGTATTTTATATAATGAATCTAAATGTTTAAAGATGATTAAATTATTTCCACAAGTTAAATAAGAAGCATAATATGGAACAACCTGAGCTAGTTTTCTTCTGATAGGAGTGTTTGTAGTCTCTTTTAGGTCCTATTAATTTATATCTTTCATTTAGTGGGGTCTGTCATTCATCTAACTTTGGAATTTTTCATATCTACATGACAATGCTGGGTAAACCTTATTCATCATCTAAGGTATCTGTAATTTTCAGCATGTAAATTTTTTTCTTTGTAAAATCATTCTTTTTTTTTTTTATTTATATATATATCTGGCAGTAGTTATATCAACAAATAGATGATGGAACGTGTGATCTAATCAGGGGCTCTACCTTTTTTGCTGGCCTAATTAGGGTTTTACATACCCAGTGCGGACTCATTTCCTAGAAGATATCCTTGAAATGACGGGCTATAGATTAACCCCATACAACCAAATTGATGACTACAGCCAAGAAAAGGTGTGGAGAACAAGTAAACAAGCTCCAAGAAAGAGGAAGAGCCAAATTGTTTCTGCTGTTGAGGTATATGAACTATTTGTGGATGGTACTGCTGCTTGTGTCACATTCATTTGGTCCTGATTTCTTATTCTTATTTTGGAAACATGCGACCAGGATGCACTTAGAGCTGCTGATTTCAAGGATTATAGTCCTCAGACTCGGGAATCTTTGTCATGTTGGAATCCTGATTGCATTGGGTTTAATCTGATTGAATATCTTTTATGTAAGATATGTGAGAGTGAGATGCCTGGTGCTGTTTTAGTTTTTATGACTGGTTGGGATGACATAAGTTCTCTGAAGGATAAGCTCCAGGCTAATCCTATTTTAGGAGATCCAGCCCGAGTCCTGTTGCTTGCTTGTCATGGATCTATGGCTAGCTCAGAGCAGGTGAATTTATTAAATTTAAGGCAATGAATTAATTGTTAATTTCTTCAATTGCTAACTTGTTTGTTATTCTTGTCCTTTTGCTAATCAACAAGTGATCAATTAATGGATTCCTAATAATATACTTGTATCTGCTTGACAGATATGGAACAGCAAATCAGTGTTGCATATTTTAGTTTCTTCTTTGCCTAAATTTTGATTTGTTATATCATCACAAATGAGATGCCTAAAAAAATTCATTCTCTTTCTTCAATTTTATTTATTTATTTATTTTTTTGAAATAATTTCTGATAGTATTTATCCCGACTGGTTATAGAGACTGATATTTGATGAACCCAAAGATGGAGTGAGGAAGATAGTACTGGCAACTAATATTGCTGAGACAAGTATCACGATTAATGATGTGGTTTTTGTACTTGATTGTGGGAAGGCAAAGGAGTCTTCATATGACGCACTAAATAACACTCCTTGTCTGCTTCCTTCCTGGGTTTCTAAGGTTTCTGCTCAACAAGTAAGATCTTCTGTTTGATGTGTTTGATCGGTTTCCAGTTTTTGTTTCTGATATGTTTACATTGTTGATCTAATGGATTTGAAGTAATTGTTGACTTGTGTGAAATCATGGGTCTCTCCCTACCCTAATCCACTCCTGAAATAAGAGTCTAATGTATATGCCTTGATATCTTTGGAGGTTGTGGTGCATCTGAAGCCCCAAAAATTGCATTGTTTTATCTTCTCTGTATTTTCAAAAGTTAATGCTGCATTCTCATCATGTCCTTTGAAACGTACAATTCAGGAACAAGTTTCTCAGTGCTAGTGATTTATTTGTTCCTCATAAAATATAGACCTTCTGAGATGAAAGAAAAGCACATGCCGACAGGTGGTAGTGGTGTGCCTTTAGTTAAATTAGTATGGGGTTTAGTAATTTTTAGCAGTATCTTATCTCTTCCAAGTCAACTTGTGTTGATTATTTAATTGGAAATAGAAATACAGGAGGCTACAAGGTGGGATGACTGTAAATGAATAAAAAAAACAACAGACATGTGGATATGATCGTACGTTAGATGAACAAATTGTCTTAAAAGCTTAAGCAATTAATTATATTGCAAACCAATGACATTGCTTATGTTAGTTTAAATTGATGCAGCATTTGTGTGCTCAACTTCTCATTTAGTCTAAATTGAATCTTTAATTTCTATCATGTAGTTTAATTTATGTAGTCATGCATTTTCTCCTGCTTTGGATCATCCCAATAGATCATGCAGTTTAATTTTTGTACTTTTCTGTTTACTGCATATAATGTAGAGAAGAGGAAGAGCTGGCCGTGTTCAACCAGGAGAATGTTACCATCTCTATCCAAGATGTGTTTATGATGCTTTTACCAAGTATCAACTGCCAGAAATCTTGAGGACACCTTTGCAGTCTCTTTGTTTGCAAATAAAAAGCTTGAAACTTGGAAGCATTTCTCAATTTCTCTCTAGGGCTCTGCAGTCGCCTGAGTTGTTGGCAGTATACCTTCTGTCTTGCTTTCATATTGATGTGGCTTATTTGAATTTCTTTCTCTAATCTCTTCGAATAAATTTCATTTCATTAATGCAATGATTTTCTCTATCTTTATGCTCACAAAGTTTTTCCAAAATTTGTATTTTATAGGTTCAAAATGCTATTGAATACTTAAAAGTCATTGGTGCCGTAGATCAGGATGAAAATTTGACTGTTCTAGGTAGGTTGGATGTTGATTTTATTTTCAATTTTAATGTTCTAACTTATGCTATTATATTCCTACTTCCTAGAGAAATTTTAACCACATTGTGTATTTCTTGACAGGAAAATATTTGATTATGCTTCCCATGGAGCCTAAACTTGGAAAGATGCTCATATTAGGTGCTATCTTCAATTGCCTGGACCCAATATTAACAATTGTTTCTGGCCTTAGTGTTAGAGATCCTTTCTTGACTCCAATGGATAAGAAGGATGTAAGTCAGCTTCCAATTTTTGTTGTAAGATGAAGGTTGTATGCCATATGCTTCAGTTAGGATTAGAGTAGAATAATAACATTTATTCTGATAGATCTTAGGTTACGTCCTTTGTGTTTTTGTTGCAAGATTAAGGTTGTTTGTCTGTATACTGCAGTTAGAATTAGAGTAAAAGAGTTATATTCTCATGGTGGACCTTGGGTTACGTCCTTGCATTCTTTGTTGGATATTGATGCGTGCCATGATTTGTCTCTAATATGTCTTTTCCTAGTTATTTCTTGAAAGTGATACTTATTGAGAAATTGTTAAAAGTGACACCTTCATTCTTTGGCTCAATTTCCCCTAAAACCATGCTAGATTCCTTGATGAATAAAGATTGGCATAACATTTTGTCAAATCTGTTTGGATTGATGACTTAATGTTTACAAGTTATGTTAATGAACTTCTGGAGAACATAAAACATATTAATAGTGTCATCCCATCACTCTTGAAGGTTAAGTTTGGTTAGCTTCTACTTAAGTTCTGCTACCTAACCTTCTCCTCCCTTCAATAGGTTACTCCCTTGCCTTAAATTCATACTCAGTGCTCTTTTTACGGAAAATGGGGGAGAGAGCTTTCAAGGCTGTTTTCTAGTGACCTGAACTTTCTAAACCTGTATTTGCCACATAAGTCATGAATAGAGCTCGTGTATAGATCACTTTTCACGTACAGCGTACACAAGTATATAAAACTGTACCTCTTTTATGTTTTAGTTTTTTCTTTCACTTCAACGTTCATTAAATTCAACCTAATTATTCCTTAAGACAATGCTGCTTGTAATGGTGCAGTTTGGCCATGGCATTATCAGTGATAGTGGTTTTGACACTAATACTTAAAAAGTTTAATGTTTAAGCAGTGATACCAAGTCCAATCTCATTACTAGGACAGGACATTGACCATAGCAAATTTAGGTTTTATCTATCAATGTGCTAGAGGTCCGATTTATTTGTGCTGTGGCACTTATTCCATGACTTCCTGACTTCCTGTTTCTAATGATTTCCGTATGTAGATTAATATTTTATCTATTTTTGTATGTAGATTAATATTTTTATCTATTTTTGTGTTGTGTAGCTTGCAGAGGCTGCAAAATCTCAATTTTCCCGTGACTACAGTGACCACCTTGCTCTTGTCCGGGCTTACGAGGGCTGGAAAGATGCTGAAAGAGATTTTGCAGGGTATGACTATTGTTGGAAAAATTTTCTTTCTGTCCAATCAATGAAAGCAATTGATTCTCTTCGGAAGGAGTTCTTCTCCTTGCTCAAGGATGCTGGCCTGGTTGATGGAAACACAACCATCTACAATGCATGGAGCCGTGAAGAGCATCTTATTCGAGCAGTTATATGTAGTGGCCTCTATCCAGGAATTTGCTCTATTGTGGTGAGTAATTATTTCTCCTACTGTTGATCAAGTTGACGCTATTAACTCATTATTTCCTACTTTTTTCTTCACATAATGTGTACTAAAGATCATACCCCCACAATTCATATAATAAAAGAAAATGTAGTGTATAAAATGTGCCTAATATTGCTTTTCTATGATCTTAATGATTCTTTAACATAATTGAATACACAGCATAATGAAAAGTCATTTTCTCTGAAATCCATGGAGGATGGGCAAGTGCTTCTATATTCTGTGAGTCTTTCCTTTCCAATTGATGTATTTACTATGGTTTTTAATTTCGAAAGGAGTTATAGGTTCTCTATGTTTCTTATTTTCTCAATTGCTAAGTTGTGTACCCCTCCTGTTCTTTCTCAGAACTCAGTCAATGCTCGGGAGTCTAAAATTCCTTATCCGTGGCTGGTTTTTAATGAGAAGATAAAGGTTAATGCTGTTTTTCTTCGGGATACAACAGCTGTTTCTGATTCAGTGATGCTTCTCTTTGGTGGAAGCATCTCCAAGGGGGAAACTGTGAGTCTCCTTTTCATTTCTTTTTCCCTTCTCTTTTATGTCTCATATGATTGGAGCATATGGTTAAGAGTGATTATTGTATGGAATTCTGCTTGTTGCTCTGGCAGGATGGGCATTTGAAGATGCTGGGAGGATATTTGGAATTCTTCATGAAACCTGCTGTGGCTGAAATGTACCAAAGTTTGAGGAAAGAACTCGATGAGCTGATTGAGACCAAAGTAAGTAAAACCTTGGATGGTTCACTTTCTGCCTGAATTGATGTGATTCAACCTTTTTTTTTTGTACTAGTGTTTTTTTTTTCTTAAACTATTTTACTCAGAATTCAACACCATCATGCTTCTATATTGCACATTTTCTTTTATTGTTGTTTATATGCTTGTCTTTGGCCAAGAATGACATTGAGGAGTTTATGTAATCTGTTAGTTTTCCATGGTAAAAATGGACAGCTTTTGAATCCCAGGATGGATATACATTCCTATCATGAGCTTCTATCCGCCATACGTTTACTGGTTTCAGAGGATCCATGTGATGGTAGATTTGTTTTTGGTCTTCCAGTCCTCAAATCCTCAAAGACATCTGTTACAGCAACACAGCCAGCCTTAGTTTCAAGGACTGAAAGTGGACCTGGAGGTGATAATTCTAAGAGCCAGCTCCAAACGTTGCTAACCAGGGCAGGACATGGAGCACCAATATACAAAACAAAGCAGTTGAAGAACAACCGATTTCGATCTACTGTAGAGTTCAATGGTATGCAAATTATGGGGCAACCTTGCAACAATAAGAAGAGTGCAGAAAAAGATGCAGCAGCAGAGGCCCTCCAGTGGCTTATGGGTCAGACCCACACAGGCCATGAATACATCAATCACATGTCAATGATGTTAAAGAAAAGCAAGAAGGATCATTTCTGAGATAGCATTGTCAAGCTTCCTATGGATCACTTGCCAGATTGTGACAGGCTGAGTAGTTGTTATCCTACCAATGCCGGAAAACACTAAATTGTCTCATCTCGCATTGTTATGAGGATCCAACTCGTCCTCCCCAGTTTAAGTGAAAGGACAGTGATAATGTCTATGTCATGTTGGTACCCTCACTTGATATATGAGGTAGGCGGATAGCATTTTGATGATTCTATCTGGCACTGGATGCACATGCTTCCATCAATTTGGACGATTTGACCTGGTCTTAGATAGAGTTAAGCTTACTAGTTTGGGTTGAAGCAACTGGTATGATCTCCATTTTACTCCTTTGCTCTTGGAGATGCAAGACTGATGATACAAGGCGGCGCATTTATCATAGAGATTAACGAAGTGGCTGAACAGAAGTGACAGATGCACATATACTGATTTTAGATAGGCACAGGAGTATAGTCTAACCTCATTAAGCGTCATATGATTATTCGTTTAACTAATTTTCATTATGATGTTAGAAACCTCAGAAGCCAGTAGAAATGGCTGAAGTATTG
>CATIWK010250275.1:0-14652 GCA_949634005.1 Mallotus japonicus
AGATAACTTTATACAAACTGCCAATGAGACTAATTGGCCGAAAGTCAGACACAGCACTTGCACCCTCTATTTTTGGAATTAAGGTAACGAAAGATGAAGCAATCCCCTTATGTATCAACCCAGATTCATAGAATTGATTAAAAAAAGCAAGAACATCAAAGCAAATTACATCCCATGAAGCTTTAAAGAAATTGAAATTGAATCCATCACGGCCAGGAGCCTTGGCACTATCACAAGACCAGATTACAGATTTAACCTCTTCCAAAGAGAATGGAGCTTCCAATTGTGCCGCCTTAGAGCATGAAATTTTGCTAAATTTATCAAAAATAAGTGATGGTCTATCAAACACATCTTCAGTGAATACCTCGGTATAGTGTTTAAGCACAGCTCCCTTTATTTCGTCCGGCTCAAATACCACACCATCAATCGAAGAGATGCATCCAATAAAATTTCTCCTAGCTCTATTAGAAGCCGTCAGGTGAAAAAACTTTGTATTTCGATCACCAAGTTTACACCACAACGCTCTGGATTTCTGCCGCCAAAGACACTTTTTTATTTTTTCTCTAGCCCAAAGCTGCCTCCATAAAAGGCCCTGTCTTCTAGAGAGGTTGGATTTTCGCGCTAGATCAGATATGTTAACCGATTCTAACTCCACATCAATCATGTCAAGATCATTCTCCAGTTTAGCAATTTCAGAATCCAAATTCCCAAATTCATCCTGGTTCCACTTCTTAAGAGATCCTTTAAGCATCTTGAGCTTCTTAATAATAGCTTTGCCATTAGGAGGTACGTTATAGCTTTCCTACTAAAGCTGATTCTTTTTAGAGAAGCCAGGAAATTACAGCCAGCAGTCCAGGAATTTGAATGGCTTGGGTCCCCAATTATGATCAGATAGTGATAACATGATGGCAGAGTGATCTGAGAGCCCCTTATGCAGACACCATTGCTTAGAATTAGGAAAATGGGAACCCCAGTCTGCATTGATAAACACTCTGTCAATTCTACTTATTGAACTGGAATTGCTCCACGTAAACATCTTGCCAATTAAAGGGAGATCAATTAACTGAGAATTCCGGACAAAAGCTTGAAAGCCTTTAGAAGGTTGTATTGTAGAGGAAGGGTCTCTGTCGGAGATATTTAGAGTTGCATTGAAGTCCCCTGCAATAAGACACGGAACAGAATAATGCATCAAAAAGTTCCCAAGCTCAATCCATAACTCATTTTGTTCACGAATAGTATTGGGAGCATACACATTGATAATAATACATAGCACCTGTTTATATATAAAAGATCCTTTGATAGCAACCCAACACGATCCTTTGTGAAATCCACAAGCAGAGAAGAAAGAGGGGTTCCAGGAAGACAACACACCACCAGAGGACCCAGATGAGGGGATATATACAAACTCAGCATTGAAGTCGCACCACAATTTTTTGATATCTTTAGAGTCAATCATAGGCATTTTAGTTTCTTGTAACAAGATAAAACTAGCATTTTTACTTTTGATAAGTCTAGCCACTGCTTTCTTTTTCACCCCGCTGCACAGACCTCTGACATTCCACGATATAATAGACATAAATAATACAATCACAAATAAAGAAGGATACAGCAAGAGCACTAAGTCAATTTCTCCTTAATAGGAATCTCCCATCAAAGCCGATCATACTCATCTATCTGCTTAAGCTTTTGAAGAACAATATCTCTATTCCCATTGACCACCAACCCTAAATTTTCCCTAAGATCCAAAGTAGATGAAGCCTCACAATCTGGAATCGCAGAAGTGGACATGTACAATTTTTGAAGAAGCTTGTTCTGATTCCTGATTTCATCATTGGAGATGGTTTCCTCGACCATAAAAGAATCTGAGGTAGAGCATTTACCGGTGTCAGACCCATCCGAGCACAGCAAAGAGATCCTTTTAGCTTTCTTGGATCTTTTAGTGATGGCAAGGTTGGATA
The DNA here is from genome assembly GCA_949634005.1 of Mallotus japonicus. Lineage (NCBI taxonomy): Eukaryota > Viridiplantae > Streptophyta > Magnoliopsida > Malpighiales > Euphorbiaceae > Mallotus > Mallotus japonicus. The sequence goes on from CATIWK010250275.1 coordinate 1,959, forward strand.
ATAAAGATTTAGAGTAGAGAAGGGATTTCACAGACTTAATTTCCTTTTTCTTTTTCCACAACGGTACAGAGAGGATAGGGTTTAAAGGGGTGAAGGATAGAGAGGAAGTAGGAAGGGGGAATGTTGAAAGCGAATTTGGGGAAAGATTAGGAAGATGAAAGTCAGTAGAGGTAGGTTCATGACCGACACCCTTATTAGAGCAAGCGGGCTTTAGAGGCTCTAACGACTTAGCAACAATGGCGTCAATAAGCCCACAAGGTGAGGCGGAGATAGCCAAGGAGCCCATTGGGCCTAATCCAGAAGGGGACAACACTTTACTAGAGTCAAGCACATCAGTTTCATGAATTAAAGGCTCAATATGGATTGGGGAAGTGGGTTTATTAGGCCCATACGGTGCAGAAGGAAAATCCAATGGGTCCAACGGGTTGACCACAGCAAGGCTGAACTTAATGCCAGGATTAACACAATCTTCAACACGATTTAGAGAAGAGTTACTGTCCAAAACTCTCTCAACAGCTGCCAAATGAGCCAAGTGGGAATATGCATTATTAATGATAGTATTCATGTCAGACGGCGCATGATGTATCTGGTTTGCATGGCTTTGGTGACTAGCGACCCATGCTTCTCTTTTTCGAATCCCCGACATTTCAAATTCGAAGCATCATTACCAACTGAACCATCCTATTGATTTGAATGATCTCCAAGCATATGAAGAGAGTCAATCTTGGAGACAAAATTTTCGACGTAAGTAGACTCAGAATCAACACAGTATAGGAAGGACTTATAATTGTGCACAACATTCCTTTTTGAATTGCCAGCAGAATTGGCAAAAGGCTCCTCAATGACCCTTACTGAATAATCTTCCCCATCAAGTTTAAGATTAACAGAACCGATGATAACATCAGATATTGAAGTACATATTAGTATTCGACCTACATCGAAACGGCTTTTAGACTCAATTTCTTCATCTATATTTATGTATGAGCCCCCACAAACTCCCAATTCCAGAAAAAACCTTCTTACACCAAGCATGCAGTGGAACACCTTCACAGCGCAACCAAGTAACTCTTCTATAACATACCACTGAGGGATTCCATAGTTCAACTACCTCGACCCATGACAATAGCCAGTCATTGTTCTTGTCTAACCAACCATTCAGTTCCGATTTAGATTGAAAAGTAAATAGAAAAAATTACCTCCCATTTTCCTACACATGCACTTCTGAATATTACCATCCTCCATTAGTGTAGTCAGCGAATCAAGTGACATTAAAAACTTAGAATGGCATACCAAACTGTTCAATAGCCAATCCTCATTTTCTTTCAGATTATTGAAGGTGAGTTGGGCAGAAACATATCTGAGGGGAAGATTGGATTTGATACCGGTGGTAGCTTTAAGTAAGTTCGCTTATCTTTGAATCCAGAATTATGGATCTTGAGGCCAGCTCTTACTATTGGCCTAGGAGGAGGAAGATGTTCTTTCTGAAGCGGCTTGGCATGCTTGGCGAAATCCACCACAATACGATGCCTTCCAATCCATACTCCATTAAGCGTGGCAATTACATTCTCAAGGTTGTTATCCTCAAGAACCGTGATAAAGCCAAGCCTCTTACCAGACTTACTAGCACGATTAGAGATAAAAGCCCTTTAAATTGAGCAATACCTTGCAAAGATCTTTCTCAGACCGTATGTTGGTCAGTTTGGAGGGAGGTTATTAACAAACAAGTTGATGAACAGGGGTGTTTTGGTTTGGGAGGGGGAATCAAGATGATTTTTAGGGTTCAGGGTATTAAGACGGGGAAGGTGTTTAGGGTTTTGGGAGGGGAGAGGGGAGAGCATCTTTGGGAGGGTTTTGTTTGTTTGCCCTTATTAATTTAATAGAGTCATTAGTGACTTAAAGTTTGTCATGATTAGTATTAAACTATTAATCTAGTTGTATTTAACCATCAAATGAATGATTATTTTGTAGAGTAATATAAATTTATATAGGATTAATATACTATTTTAATAAATTTACAATTATTTTGTAATTATTATAAATCTAATTTATTATTTAAACTCTACTATATATATAATGGACATATTGAATTTTTTAAAATAAGTTGATTTATTAAAATTAATTAAATATGCATGATTTAAAATTTTTTCATAAAATAAATAGATTTTATATTAAATACTATCATATATAATCACAATAATAATTAATATATTAACTAAAAAGTTATTATAGTAAATTTCATTAAAAATAAAAATTATGAAAACATGAAAAACTGAAAAATGAAAAGTAATAAACAAACGTGATTTCTATTTTCTGTTTTCTACTTTGGAAAATGGAAGTCTGGAAAACAAAGAAAAGAAAAAGTAAATTGAAAAAAAGAAAACAGAAAATATTTTTCAAAACTAAACAGGCCCTCAATGTTGCAGATATCAATCCTTTCTACTTGTCCGATGAGCTGTTATATCCAGATATTTCAGACAATTCGAGGTTGAGTTTTTCTCAAGTGGAGGGAATTGACGTAGAACGTCTAATTAACTTGTATATAGACCGGGTCAAGAGACAGAAGTTCAAGCGTGCTTCCCGCAAGGCCTAAAATTATTATTATTATTATTTTCTCTATTATTGTAGGGTTTTTTTTTTTCCTAATTTTGCCTTAGTTAGGATTTGACTTTCCCACCTTTCCAAGGATTTTATTTTATTTTCTAATTAACTAGGTTAGTGGGTTGTGCTTTCCTAGTAAATAGAGTTTTGTTCTCTTATTTTCAATCATCAATAATATAATAAATTTTCTCTCAAATTTTATATTTTAAGTTTCTGTGATTGAAACTTGTTTATTTTTCTTTAAAAATTAGTTGGGTATTAGTCTTATTTATTTTTAAACTCACTTGGTACATCAATAGCCAATATAAAATGAATAAGTAGTGATTTTAAATTGAGAGGTTAATCATATTTTTATATTTTTACTTAAGGTGCAGTTTAATTTTTTTGAATAATAATAAAAATATTTTTAATGCATTTTTAATCTCAGTGAAATTTAAAATATGTAAATAATTAGTAAATTATTATATATATATATATATATGGGGAGTATATGAAATTCAAATTGCATAATTTCAAGTCCTAATTAACACCAAGTCGTGTACAGTTCAATAAAATATTCATTTAGAAGCTCCTCTGTTTCTTCTTTCGTAGCTCCTTTGTTTCTGGTTTTTTTCAGTTGTTTTTTAGGGTGATTTTTGGCTAATTTTTAGTCAAAAATTATCTAAATCTGTTAGTTTTTTTTTTAATGTTTTTAACACATTAATAACTAGATGTTAGTATAATATCAAATCTTTTAGTTATTTCTATCTTGATCTATATATGGATATGATCCTTTTTATGTTCTTGATATTATTGTGCAGCTTGTGTAAAGGTGCAGAGATTTTGTGGAGCTGGTTCAAGTTCTCCATGGCTCGCACGATGAGGAGATTTACAGGATCCTCAATGGTACCGTAAAAAAATGTCATCTTTAAAGAACCAGACTCTCTGGTTTGTGACTAAGGAGTTGATAACACCACTAACTATTCTTCTTGTAATTCCAACATTTAAGTTTTACTCAGGGAAAAATAAGCACTCACAAAACTGGAGGTGGATCTCTCATCTTCATCTTGATTCCACCATTACTGTGAATTGCTGCAAACTCCCTACTCTCCAATGCTTTAAGGTTTCTTCTCCTAAGCTGGAAATTATTGTATTAAGCCTGTATTCTTGGCCAACTTTGATGGGCTTGTTTGTTAGATTTTATATTAATAGTTCTCTATTTATGTGGTGTTATCTTTTTAATCAATGAAATATATTATCTTTGGTAAAAAAAATATATATATATATATTTAGTTGTTCAAAAAAAATTATGACCAAGTCATACTAATAAAGTTATTGAGTGGCAGAAAAAAAGCCATGGTTTTTCCTTTTTTTTATTAACAAAAAAAATACGTTTACATCATATCACTATTCATTGTTTTTCTCTTTTGATTTATTGTTTTATCCCACATCGCATTATTAAGTGCATTTCACGTTGCATATAGGTCTGTGGTTACAGTCCATCGGTTACTAATTGGCTGATTGGGTGTTGTGCTACAATACCTCCTTGTGTGTGTCATGCATTCATTCATGTATTGTGTATGTATTTGTTGTTAAAAAAAAAAGGCTAAAAATAACACAATAATCACTTTGATACTTTTGATATTAATTTACAATTTTTTCGTTGTTTATTTTTATTATAAATTCTAAATAAAAAAATTGATTTTTTATCATTTAAATTAATAAATATTTATAAATTTTTAATAACTATATATTTTTAGTTAATATTGTTCTCCCTCTTATTGTAATTGATGAACTGATGCTTATTAAAAAAAAATCATTTCTTATGAACTCCCCCATATTTTTTTAAAAAAGTCTAATATAAGGATCAATTGGTTGGGAGGGGCCAAATGAATGTATTGCATCTTTTTGTAATACTATAACGCCACATGAAGATTTGACCATACCCAACTAAAGAAATGAATGGCCAGAGAGCAGATTGAAGATATAAATAAATAATATTTCACACATTTCTCAAATATTATAGAAAATTTAGAAGTGAGAAATTAAATTTCAGACTTATCTAAGTGTTGAGATTGTTATTAACTTTTTTTTTTTTTTACTTTTGAAACTACCATAAAGGAAAAAAAAGAAAAGGCATTTTGAGTGTATTAGTCACTTATATTATAACTTTTTTTAGGTTCTTAATTCCATTATCTATAAGAATGCTTCTAAAATAATACTTCTTAATGTTGGTACCAAAGAAATTATAAGTCAATTTTTTTCAATCCTTAAGTTTTTTTTTTCTTTTTAAATATTGTACGTAGGGAATTGGAAAAGAAGAATTAGAGACTTGATATCTAAAAATTATAAGTCAATTTTTTTCAATCCTTAAATTTTTTTTTTCTTTTTAAATATTGTACGCGAAAAATTAGAAAAGAAGTAGAGACTCGATCCCTAATCATTCAAAATGCCTATAAAAAATCTTACATTTCTTGAATCCTTATCATATTATTAAATACATTATCTTGTACAATAATTTTAGGTCAATATTGTACATTATCATTCAATATATATGAACACAAAAAATTCAAAGAAAATAATAGGATAGGAGACTGTGATGACATGGCAAGAGCCATGTGAAATATCCTACATGGCAAATGGAGGATCAAAGGAAATGGATGGATGATTGTGTGTGGGGATTTATAATATATATATATATATATATATATATGGATGAAAGTGAAAGGATTTGTATGGTGCAGAGGATACAATTAATAATTAATGTGTTTTGTTTTTATTTAATTTTTATAAGGTTCTATGCATCAAGACTCTCCCCCCATATATTTTTTTAAAAAAAATCTAATGTAAGGATCAATTGTTTAAAAAAGCAAACCAAGAACAATGACATTCAGCCATGAAACAAACGTTAAAAACATAATTGGTATGGGATTGTATTTTGTGAAGCAAAATAATCCTAAGGTTTTGATTGATCTGAATAGTGGTTTGCTTGTTTGTTTTTTTTTTTTTTTATCTTGGGGAAGGAAAGGGGGGATTCGAACCGCTCCCCTATGGTACCTATCCCGTGGATGGGAGGTCCATTGACCATCCCATCCCTAGGTGGGTAGGTATTTGGATAGTGGTTGGGAGGGGCCAAATGAATGTATTGCATCTTTTTCTAATAGGAAATATTATATATTTGTTGTCTCAATTTTTGTGATTTTTCTATTTGAGTGTCTGAATTTTTTTTTTTACAATCAAGTGTCTGAACTTTAGAAAAACATACTAATGTAGTGTCTCTGACTGATTTAATGTTGACTAGATGCTCAATCAGATCAAACATGATCCATTTTTAACTCAGTCATTAACCATGTCATTTGCCACATGTGTTACATTATTTAAAGGATAAAATTATCCTTATTCAGTCACCCTTCATGTCTGCGGTGGAAATTAATGTTGAGGTTATTTTTGTCAATTCATAATCTTTAATAAGGTTAATTTTGTCCTTTAAATAATGCAATATATGTGGCACATGACATGACCAATAACTGAGATAAAAGTGGGTCATGTTTGATCTGAGTCAGCACCTAGTCAACATTAAATCTACCGGAGACACTACATTGATATGTTTTTCTAAAGTTCAGACACTTGACTGAAAAAAAAAATTCAAATACTCAAATAAAAAAATCATAAAAATTGAGACACTAAATTTGTAATTTTTCCTTTCCAATAATAACGCCACATGAAGATTTGACCATACCCAACTAAAGAAATGAATGGCCAGAGAGCATATTGAAGATATAAATAAATAAATAATCTTTCACACATTTCTCCAATATTATAGAAAATTTAGAAGTACAAAATTAAATTTCAGACTTATCTAAGTGTTGACATTGTTATTGACCAAAAAAAAAACATTGTTATTAACCCTTTTTTTTTTTTTTTTTTACTTTTGAAACTACCATAAAGGAAAAAAAAACATTTTGAGTGTATTTTTTTTTGAAACTAACATTTTGAGTGTATTAGTCACTTATATTATAACTTTTTATAGGTTCTTGATTACATTATCTATAAGAATGCTTCTAAAATAATACTTCTTCATATTGGTGCCAAAGAAATTATAAGTCAATTTTTTTCACTTCTTAAGTTTTTCTTTCTTTTTAAATATTGTATGCGGTAAATTGAAAAAAAAAAAGTAGAGACTCGATCCCTAATCATTCAAAATGTCTATAAAAAGTCTTACATTTCTTGAATCCTTATCATATTATTAAATACATTATCTTGTACAATAATTTTAGGTCAATATTGTACATTATCATTCAATATATATAAACACAAAAAATTCAAAGAAAATAATAGGATATGAGATTGTGATGACATGGCAAGAGCCATGTGAAATATCCTACATGGCAAATGGAGGATCAAAGGAAATGGATGGATGATTGTGTGTGGGGATTTATAATAAATAAATAAATATATATATATATATATATATGGATGAAAGTGAAAGGATTTGTATGGTGAAGAGGATACAATTAATAATTAATGTGTTTTGTTTTTATTTAATTTTTATAAGGTTCTATGCATCAAGACTCTCCCTTATCGTTTTGGGTATTTACAAGATAAAGAAGAAAGAAAGGAATAGCATCCAACTCAATGAAAGGAGACAGTTGTTGAAAGAGATGATGATGGTGATGACGGTGGGATATGGCCTATTAGCAGCGATGTGCTGCAAAAGACATTGGCCCACTTTTCTATCCCCATTATCAATTTGTGTCCGTTCATGAAACCCTATTTTTAACTTATTATATATAATTGCATTTCTATTGCTCACCACCATTTCCACACGTATTCTACACTACTCAAAACTATATAAATTTCCAAGGCCTCTAATAATTTATTTTTTGTACTTTGATATTGAAATAATGTCCTAATGGGTGGTCGGTAATTACTATTATTTGTTACAAACGAGATGAAAGAGCTATATATTTATATTGGAGTATAAGTTCCTTCTATTGAAAACATTTAATTAAGATGTTACTTTACATACTAACATGACTTAAGAAAAAATTAACTACGTTTTAAAGATTAACTCCATTCGCTTTTAAGGTTTAGATGGTGTTCATCCACACATATACATATGGATATATAAATAGAATTAAACTTACATAATTTTTAATATGTGATATTTATATTCTTCAATGCATATGAATGGGGTTAGACCCATGCAGCATAAAATCAATCAATTTGTGTTAAAATTGAATTTACATCACTTATAAGCCTTATGAGTCACAATTTTACCTTATTTAAAGACATAAATAGAGTTACAAATGGGCTACACCCACCTAAAACGGAGTTATAAATGGGTCGCATATGAGTTTAAAAGGGCCTAGCTAAAATTTTATGAGTCCAAAATCACTAATCTAATACTGGCAAATTATATCATGGACCCCTATCCTTATTGCAATATGGACGGGGGTACATGTGTGAAACAACCTTTTAATTTTTTTTAACGCTCTTGTTATCTTCTTTTTCTTCGCTTTCTTCTGCATGATTTCTCTTCGCCGCTCGAAGGTTATTATCATCTCTTCTCTATAGTTCTTTTGGACGTAATTGCAAAGCGATTCTTCTTCTTTGCCTAGCAATCAAGAAGTTTGTTGCAATTCTCTTTTCTTTAATTTTGTTGGAGCGATTTCTATATTCAAAGGCATTTGATTCTTTATTTTTGCAATTTCTGAAGAGTTGCTGTTGTTTGTTTTTTATTTTCGTTGGAGGCAATTCAAGTGATGGCTTGAAGATCGAATTCAAAAGTGTTAATTTTTGCAAATTTCTAAAGATTTGCCGATTCAGTTGAAGTTCAAATTCATAATGGTTTTGCCTACTGTGGTTTTTTTTTTTTTTTTTTTTGTAATAGAGAGAATAATCCAAAAAGAAGTCTGATTTTAATGGATTGTGTTTGGGTATTGATTTAGATTTCATTTATCATTAATGCTCAAACAAATGAAGAATTTGATGATTCAATGTCTATTGCTAATTATACTTCTATCTTGCTTCGCCATACTCAAACTAATGAAGATTTTGATTTAGATTTCTTTTTGTTGATTTTTTTATGTTTGTTTTTTAAAGTTATAACTTCAAATACATTAGTTTGTGTATATAGATTCATTAGTTGTAACGTAAATATTCATTTGTTGTTGATTGGAGGTTCTCCATAAATAAATAAAAGTACTTTAAAATGAGATTGAAAGTGAACCTACAGGTGAATGTCAATGAGCCTGCATGTTAATGTTAATGAACATGCAGGTGAAGGTAAATGAACTTACTGCAGTTTCATTGATTTTCACCTGCATGTTCATTGAGGATCAATGAACTTTCAGATAAAGGTCGATGAACTTGTAGCAGACTCATTGATCTTCACCTGCAAATTCATTTGATTCTCAATGAACATGCAGGTGAAAATTAATGATCTTGCATAGTCTTGACGCGAAAAAAAAAAAAAGAAGTTTGACGTGGAGAAAAAAACGTTTGACGGGAAAAAAAAAGAAAAACACGCATTTTCATCTCGCACGTGTGTGGTCCAAATTGCAATATAGATAAGGGTGTATGCTATAACAATTTCTAATACCATGTTGAGAATTGGAAAAATTACATCATACACCAACTTTAATATAATAATTCTCAAATAAATGGTTAATTTTTTTTTTCACCTATGCCCTTTCCGTATTTTAATAACATAATTTTTTTATTTTACGTTTCTTCTTCTAATTTTGTTTAAGCCATACTCCATTCTCATCGTAAAGGAAGGAAAATAGTCACACTCCATTTTCATTGATATTTCTTCTTCCTCTTCTTCTTCTTTTTATGATTTTATTTTGAATTTGTGTTTTTGGTGCTATGAATGTTGATAAATTTTTGTCAATTCATGGGTTTTTTTAATTTGATGAGTAATTTTTTAACTTGAATTTGTGTCTCTGGTGCTATAGGTATTGATAGATTTTTTTCTCATTTTGTTTTTAAATTTGTGTTTTTGGTGCTATAGGTACTGATAAATTTTTGCCCATTCATGGGTTCTCGTATGTGTTGTGATTTTTTTGTTGTTTTTGGTTATTTCAGTTGTTTTGGTTATTTTCCTGATTATTTTTATTTGATTGTTTTGGTTGTTTTCATATTTATTTTTATTTGATTGTTTCAATTGTTTTGGTTATTTTTGTGGTTATTTAAATTTGGTTGTTTTGATTGTTTCAGTTATTTCGGTCGTTTTGATTGTTTCAATTATTTTCGTGGTTATTTTATTTGGTTATTTCGGTTGTTTAAAACAACTAATGTATTTTTGAAATAATTATTATCAAAATACTGTATTTTTGAAAGAAAAAATATACCATATTTTTGAAATTTCTTCTATTTTTTAGTTATTTCAGAAAAAATTTCTTAAAAATTCCATACTCTTAGAGAGTGTTAGCATGTATAGACACATAAATATAACACAAAATTAATTATTTTATATCAAAATTCATTTTAGACCACTTACACTTATTTATATATATATATATATATATATATATATATTTTGAATGTAGGATATATTTATAATTTCCAGCAAAAGGAAAGTTTACTTTGTATCTTTTACGTCAATTTCTTTTGACGAAGAAGAGGCAAAGCCTGAAACACTATAAGACATGTTTCTCCTAGTATGATCATGAGCTACACCAATATGATAATGAGCTATCCATTAGTGGATAACTGAGGGTGGACCAGCCATGTGGCAACCAACAGGGAAGCAATATGCCAATTTATTCCATATTTTTTCAATAGCAACATGAAATAGGCCAATAAGAACAATTTATTGCACAATTATAGTTTAGACTGTAATATTATTTTTTAATTGAAGATAAAATTATAAATGATAATTCACACGCATATATATATAATTTTTTTTCCTCTCAACGGTTTTTCTTTTCTTTTTTTTAATGTTCTAAATATCACATTTAAAATGATTACAAATTATACAAGTTGAGAGACACAAAAGCCAAAGTTAGATAAATAAGGAGACAATAGTTTTGGGAAAATGAAATATGAAAATGATCATCATTTTTTGTTTTATTTTAATCCATCTCTCATCCTCTCTTGCGGTTAGTGTTCAATCCTCTTCCCCACTTGTATTTCCCTCCTTATGATATATGGGTGGCTTCTGTTGACATTTTTTTTTTTTAACAACAGAAATTTCATTAAAAAGGAGAATAAGAGATTGCATGAAATAAGCCAATAATACAATTGGATCTATCTATTACAAATAAATTTAAAGACTAACAGAGTAAGTAGTCTAAATAAATTATTCTTAAAAGCACAAGAGCTCAAAATCCAAATTAAATACGAATACCATTCATGAACATAGTATGTGCTTAGCTCCAAAAGACAAAGGGATGCATACAATTTTATTCCTATTTGTAAGGAGGGAGGGGGAGATGCCTGAAACTGAAATTGAACAATACATCAGACTTGAAAATTAAGCAGATATGGATCTCTAGAATTCTCCTATTTGTAACAGTGATAGAGAAGAGAGAAAGAGAGAGAAAAAGAAAGAGAGAGAAGAAAGAAAGAGCAACGCTTGGAACTTCCAATTCTATTCTATTGATATTTTTCTAGGTGAAAGTTCTATCAAGGTCTGCAAATATAAACCGAAAAGTTTGATTTGGTTTTTTTGGTTTGGTCGAATTTTACTCACATTTATTTTTTACCATTTTATCCAGACCTTATAGATAATTTAAATAATTTATGTATGATATGAATACATAGTAGCAGGGTTTTAAATAATTTATGAATTTGGAAAATTTTTATTTTTTTTAGAGCTCAGCTATATATTAATTCAAACAAAATGAAACTCACCTCTTTCTTTTTTTTTTTTTTAGAATAGTGATTTCATTAAAACCAAGAACACCCATCAAAGTAGGGAAACAACAAATTCACTCAGAGGTAGAAATACAGAACAAAATAAGGGGATAAAAAATAAGCCATCCCTACTAGGGGTTACTCCACACTCAGTAACTACTAAATCAGCATAAAGTCACTAAACTACTACAATGAGAAAGAAGAAACTTTTATCGAACAGGTGGTGTATGTACATAACCAACCAGCAAGACAAACAATAGAGGTCAATACCTGTAGCTCCATCTGCTCCTGTTAAACATTGCTTGCCAGAACAGAGGGGTGCTGCTCCTGCCAAATACTTCATTCTCCTCTGCTCCATCACCAATCAGGGAAGTGAAGAAGAGAACCCTCTCCAACGGCATCTTTGGTTGTGACTGACTATTACCATCGTCCACCACAAGATACTGCTCTTACGTAGACCCAACCTGCACTTAAAGGCAGACAAAAACTGATATGGATAACAAATATCAAAATGGGATGAAACCCACACAAACAGCAAAAAATTATTTGCACTATGAGTTAAAAACTCATTTTGATTTGAGATCTAAACTCAAATAAAGTAATAGTATCCTAAAGTTTGTAGAAAAGTAAGTTTTTTTGGGTGATTTCTGGCCAAAAAATGCCAAAAATCACCCTTAAACAATGACCAAAAAACTAGTTGCAGAGTAGAGAGAAAATAACCAATAACGATGAACTTGTGCTGTTTTTTAATAATATTTTTACACCTTAAAAGTTCATAATACAAAATTATTTGAGACAGCCTAATAGAAAAAGAAAGTCCCATACATATGATTTTAAACTCACCTCTTTTAAAATAGATTTTCAGTACTTGAAATTTTTTTTTTAAAAAAAAAGATAAAGTGTACCATATTTTTTTTTTTTTTTGACAAAGTGTACCATATTTAAGGCTGAATTAAAAAAAAAGTAGGTAAAATTACTGTATACTGTAGTATAACCAAACTTTTTTAAAATTACAATTAATTTTTTTTTTCATTTTACGTTCCGTGTTTTCATTAATATTTTTTCATTTTTTGTTTTTACTTTTAATGTATTTTGTTCTCTTCTTCTTCTTCTTTATCTTTTTTTTTTTCATCTCTTCATCCTAAACTCTTCATTTTTTTTCATGTCTTTATTTTTTTATTTTTTATTTATTTTTTTGAACAATTCATGTCTTTATTGAAAGAGAACAAACCCAACCTATAGATTTTGCAAT
>CATIWK010250287.1:0-14578 GCA_949634005.1 Mallotus japonicus
AATATGTCTATATATTAATATACAATAAAATTAATAATTATAATATTATTTAGCTCATTAATTTAAATAATATCAATAAGATTAAATTACTTTCTAAAAATAATAATTAATAAATTATCAAATATAATAATAATAATAATAATATTTTTTAATTAATAAATTATATAATTTAGAATCATATAATATTTATAATATTAATAAATTATAATATTTATTTTTTTTCTCAAGCAAATTATATACACTACATTGTATCTATGTCATATGTATCTACTCTTTTTGTTTAATTTATATTTATGGTTGTTAAAAAAAAATACCTACCCTTCAATACTTAGGGGTGAGCATCAATCGGTTTTGATTCAAATCGAACTGAAACCGATTAACCAAAAATATATAAAATTTCAAACCGAAATTGAACCGAATATATACCATAACTGAACCGAACTTGTTTGGTTCGGTTCGGTCGGTTAACTGATTTATCAATTTTTTTTGAAATAATTTCTAAATTTTTTATTTATTAATTTTATATTTTTTTTTGTAAAATTTATTCATTAATAATATAACTGGAAATATATTTTTCTTATAATCTTAATATTTATATATATTTTTCTAAATTAATATATTTTATAATATATATAAATATTTCGGTCGGTTCAGTTTTTTCAATTTTTTCCCTTTAAAATCGAAACCGAACCGATTAACCGAACTTTTATACTCTTAAAAACTGTAACTGAATTTATATATAATTGAACCGAACTAGTCAGTTCGATTCGGTTTGATTAATCAGTTTTAACCGATTTCTGCATATCCCTATTAATAGTATTCTTTTTACATTTTGGGATGTGGCATTAAATAGAAAGTAATTGGAAAATGTGATATTATTTAGTTTTCCAAAACTTTTATAGAGAAAGATGTTAGTTTATTAATGTTTTTTCCTTCTTTTTCTTCTACAGGTCAAATATTTCTTTTTTAATATTAAGGTCATATGAGTTTTTTTACTGTCATTGACTTTTTTCTATCCAAAAAATTTAGATAGATTCTATCCATTTATCACTGCTCATAATTATTATATCAAACTTACAATTATTTTTGAACAAACTTACAATTATATCAAACTTACAATTAATGGAAAATAATGTGCCATTTTCTAATCTAAACTATTGTTTTAAAATGTAATCATTAGCAAAGAATTATGCATATGATCATTTAATTGATGACATATATCTCCACTCAATCCATTTTTATTGAAGTTTTCAAATTCATGAATATATATAAAAGAAAAAGATTGATGACATATATGACACTAATTTAATACTATACAGACTGCATATGGGTACATGTATATTAGCTACCAACAATCTATATATAATTTTTTTTTTAAGAACAATCTATATATATATATAGGATAATAATTTTATTGGTCCTAAAAGTATAGTTGATTTCACAATTGAGTCCTAAAAGAGAATTTGTTAACATTTAAGTTCGATAAAAATTTAAAATTCTCACCATTAGTCCTAGTCGGTCAACTTTAACAGAATGTGTTGACATGACATACACATCTCATCTTTTCTTCACACTTCACTTTCCATGTCACCCCACTTTTGCCACATCATATATTTTTTCTCAGCTTCCACATCATTCTTCTTCTTCTTTCTTTCGTTCTTTGTTTTTTTGTAAATGTTCAATTCTAATGAAAAAGAAGAGATGAAATTACAAGAAAATAGAAAAAAAATCCTCGCTGAACCTTATGCTCGTACTTTTATCATGTTTTATTAAGAAGTTTATCAGTTTATTTTCAGGGTATATTTTCATTTTCCATCAGACAACATATTTTTGATTTTTCTGGTTCATTAACTCTTGCATTTTTTTTTTTTGAGAATAATTAACTCTTGCATTTCATTTTATTAGATTGAGTCATTAAACAAGCAAAAGTTCATTAGATTATTTTTATTTAAACATTAGTCTGAAACAAAGATTTCAGATTGCGTTCATGTTAAACAGCCTCGCACATTTGCATAAATCAGTTTTAGCATCCATTTCCAGCATTTGAAGTCCCAACAAATTCTGCACAACTCACTCTTAGCATTAATCAGAATTGGAAAGGACTAGGTTCAAAGCGGCCTCGAGTACTGTTATCATAAAGAAATTCTCTAAGATTAACCTCATATAGTAAGGTATCTATAATGTAAAGAATTTGGCTACCTTCTTCAAAGACGATGTCAATTCCAACTTCTTCCATTCGAATGGCAAATGACCCTGTTACTCGAACTTGCTCTCGATCCCATCTTTCCAAGTGATCCCAAAACTTCCCATGGCTTAATCACAGCATTTCTATACCCGTTTTTGGCTTTGCATAGAATGTTGGCCGATATTTCCAATTTTTTCCCTTGGTGATGTTGGTGATAAAGATAAACTTCGAAATGATCATCATTCCTCAGTCTTGATAGATCAAATGTATACATAACACAAAAATTCAAGCCTGTCATCATGCGATGTTCGACAAAAGGTATGGTGAATGTGTTGACCATTTGCATGATCAAACTCCTAATTTTGATCTTTGACAATCAATTTAAGTTTCTAATAATTTCATTCAAGTGTGTAGGAACTAATTTATAGTCCGAAAAGTACGAAATACTATTTTTATACTGTATTTCGGTGAAGTATATTATCCCAAAAATATACTCAAAGTATCCAAAACATTTAGGAGCCAAAGAGACACATATTTGGACTTACAGGTGTCTCCTCACGAGCTGGTCACGAGCAGAAGAGAAAAATGAAACCAAGGGTCTGTGCCGCTCACTAGCGCTGCTCAAGAGCACTATTCACTCATGAGCGACAGTCCTGACAGCATTCAAAAGAGTGAAAATTCTGAGCCGCTCACGATCGTGAGCAGCTCATGAGGAGCAGTTTTGACAGGGTTCAACGAATATTTTTGAATGCAACAGTCTTCAAATCGACGCTCACGAGCCAGGGGTTGCTCCTCACGATCGTGAGCAGCGTTTCAGCTGTAAAAAGTCCAAAATGATTCAAAAATCAATTATGGATGTTGGAGACTTATTTGATATATCCAACAACTATAATTTAAGTTGTTTATCTATATAAACACCTCTTAGAGTTCAATTGAAGGCTAAGAAACTTGTTTATCATTCATTCTCTCTTAAGCATTCAATTAAGCTCTCAAATTTTCTCTTAAACATTTTCAATGCTTGTATAGCTCTTTGAGAGTTGGTGAGTGTTAGAATAGACATTCTTGTTCTTCTATTTTCTGGGTTTGAGAAAACGGGAAGTGAGATTCTATTCTAGAGGAATTGGTTTAAGTGTTTAGCCATTAAAAAACTTGGGAATTTGGTTTAAGAGTTAGCCTAGAAACTCTTGATTGTAAGGTTGTAAGAGTAAGCCTTAAACTCTTGTGTATACTCAATCTTGTGAATAAAATTGTGAGTGATTGAAAATCCTAACTTGGGGAGAAGTTAGGTGGAGACGTAGGATTGTTGAGAATCCGAACTCCTTAAATCTTTGTGTATATCATTATTCCTTCTCAACATTCTTTTTATTTATTGTTCTATTCGATTTAATTTCGATTTTCACTCAAATTGCCTTATTCACCCCCCCCCCCCCCTTTAAGACATTTTCAGAATGTGAACAAGGGCTGCTTAGTTTGAAGCCAATACTAGCTTGGAATCATGCTCCCAGGAAAAAATGTACTGATTATGCCACATTCGAACAATAGGGGATGTGTCATAATTCACAAAAATAAATTTAGCTGAGATGTAAAGTGAAAAGAAACAAAGAAAGAAAGGGTGAAGGAGTACCTGGAATGGAGTTATAACTCTTGATTGTGTTTGACAATTAATCATTTCTAATTCAAAGTTTCTTTCCAAGGATTCGAAATTGAACAAATGCAGACCACTGATGATGTCAATGTTGTCAGTTCTCATAGGCTGTAACTTGTATAAACCCTCCATCTCAAGCAAAAATGCACAAAAACAAAAGAAGAAGAAGAAGAAGGGTGATGTGGAAAAAAAAACTGATGTAACAAAGAATGGGATGACGTGGAAGCTGAGGTGTGAATAAAAGATGGGATGTGTATGACATGTTAGCAATTCTGTTAGAATTAATGGACTAGAACTAACGGTGAGAATTTTAAATTTTTGTGGAACTTAATTGTTAACAAATTCTCTTTTAGAACTAAAAAAGTCAAAAGTCATTATCCATATATATATATGTATATTTGAATTATTAGTATTCAGAATATGTTAAATTGCAATTAATCCAGTTTAATCCGAATAAAATAACAAAGAAATTTAAAACTTTTTCAACAACTGATTTAATACAATTATGTATATACAAACTCGAAATCAAATATTATTTTTTAATTGTTTAAAACTAAACAATTATCGGAATAGCCATATATGTTGTATTAACTATATAAACATCTATTGAAAAAATAAACACCTTGAGAAAAATAAATTTTATAATTTTACCTCAACGTCCAAACTTTATCAATACATATATATGTATATGATCGCTAGACAAGTTGATTAAGATGATTTATGACCACAAGTTTTAGATTCACATGGTCTCAGTCCCCAAAAATTAATTAGGGTGTTTTAGGGAGGGCTGAGATCCATCCATTATACGTGTCGGAACCTATATTAAACTATGATAATATATAAATTAACATTATCTCTCGAAAAAAAAAAACCTTCATCAACAAATTCAAAAGGAATTAAAAAATATTGGAAATAAGATTTGATAATGATTTTTAATGCTTAATCAAAATAAAATTGAATTTTAATATAAAATAAATTTTAAATTCTATAAGATGCTACATATACATACTCAACTTTACTAAATTCTATATATATAGAGAGGCTCAAATTTTAATTTCAACTGTTATATTTAATATATATATTCAAAATTTATATTCTTAATATATATAGTTTGGCATTATGTTTACGAAATTATTGATATAATGGAGTGATCTAAAATATAAGTAAATTTTTTAATTTTTGTTTGATTTTTGTTTGTTTAATTTTTCTTTTCAAAAAAAAAAATTTAACTTCCGTTGTAACAAAAAAAAAAGAACAAAAATGAATTTGGATACTTATTTTGAGGTAATTATAATTTTTTTCCTCATAATGTAAATTGGTATCTTAACGTAATAATAAAGGTGAGACTACTTTAAAAGGGGACATCATAATTCAAATCTCACCAACTATAATTTCTCTAGTCCTCAAAAATAAAAATAAAAATAATAATAATCATATCACCGTTTATAAATAAAAATTCTAGTTGAATATAATGTCTGGACTTTGAAGAGTGTAAAAAGAATCAACATTAATTTGCAGAATCAAAATATTATTGTTAGGAAGAAGTGGCAATAATTATTGTAATGATACCAATAAAACCCGTCTAAAAACTAATTAAAAAATAAACCATGTTTAAAATTGTTTATTTCATATTTTTCAGATATAACATCTTCTTTAAAAAGAAAAAGAAATTAAAATATTTTGAAGGGTCTATGTCAAAGTAATGCTATTGGTGAGCACTAATCTTGAACTAATGCAGTTGTTGTTATGCTTTTTTACTCAAAAAAAGCAGACATGATTCCGTGAACAAATTTGATTCAATGAATTAATTTATTCTTTTATTAAATGAGTGAAATTTGTCATTGGTTTTTATTGATATATATAATAATAATAATAATAATAATAATAATAATAATAATTATAGTTTATGTCGGCCTGGAGAAGAGAATAAAATAGTAGTGCCTTCCTTAATTTCAAAGCAAGCCATTTAATTCGGTGTTCAAATTTGGTCTAGGTGTTGAAATGTTGGGATTCAACATTATATATTTATATTATTAAGGATAGCATGAAGTTTTTTTTTTAAAAAAAAAAGAAAAAATAAGTTGTATTAAAAAAAACTCAACGAGCACTAACAACCGTTGATTCAACTAGTAAAAGTTGTTTCTGTTTAAGTGAAGTTTCGCTTTAAATTAGTTATTAAAAAGTTTTCACTACTCTTATGGTTCTATTTGAATCGAATTAAATTAATTATAATTTAATAAATTCTGCATACCTATGATTTAAAAAAATAATAATAAACGAGGAAAATCCTCAAGAGCAGAGAGCAAAGCATGTGACCGAACCTCCTCTATCAAAACAGTGGCCAGCTACAAAGAGATTGCCCATTTAGCAATCACATGAGCTACCTTATGACGATCTCTGGGATAGCATAAGCTTAGGTGTTGAAATGTACAAGTCAATCCAAATCATATATATATATATATATATATATATATATAGCTGGGATAAAAAATATATATATATATATATAATATAGCTAATTAAGCTAAGCTATCTGTTCAAAAAAGCTAAGCTACTAAATTTGGCTTTTTACATCTATGGTCCCTCCAACTCTTAGAGTTGTTAATTTTTTTTTTGGTACACAATCTCGACAAAGCCAGAATTAGTATGTTAAACTATATTAGTGGGTTGATAAAAAAAAAAAAAACTATATTAGTGGGGGATTTTTGGGGAAGGGGTGGGAGTGGGGTTTTGAACCTTCACTCCTCATGAGGCATGAAAAGCCCCTCACCACCACAGCCAAGGGGTTGGGTTTGAGTTGTTAATTTTTTTAAGTTCTTAGTTCATAACCTTTAGGTGTGTTGTAACGTGTTTTATAAATTATATTATCATATTCAATATCTAATAAAATAATAGTTTTTTAAGATTATTTTTAAAATTCTACAGTCTCTTTTCCAGTTTCTTTATAAAAAAAATTATTTTTATTATTATCAATCATCTCTTAAATCGGTAGTGGCTCATTATTTTTTTATATTTCCTTTGCTTTTTTTACTTAATAAATATAGATTTCTGATATCTTTTTCTTTTTTAAAAAAAAAATTTTTTTGAATTTTTCATAGAATTTTTGAAATTTTCAATACTCTTTATGGCATTTTGATGGTTATCTTTTATAGATTTTATATTTCTCCATGTTATGAAACTTTTGTTAATATTTCTACAATTGGATTCAGTTAAAGACCAAAAAGTTGACTTATGGCTAACCAATACTATGAAATGGAATGTAACATACATCTCGTAAAATGAATCATCAAGTTGCAAATCAAAATAATTATGTCAATGTGATTGAAGAATAGTGACAAATAATTTTATAATTTAAGTGAAAATTTACTTTGATACTTCTTGATTATACTTTTATTTATGTTATATGTTTATCAAGACATATTTTTAATTTTCGTCATGCGTTATTTGGTCTATTGACTAATCAAAGTTATTGAGTGGAGCATACGAATCATTGAATTACAAATTAAAGGGGTTTTGTTAATGCAATTAAAGAATAGCGACAAAAAAATTTACGATAATGAAACTTTATTTTGGTACTTTTTAATTGTATAGATAGGCTGGTTCAACAACCGCAATGCAAAGATTTTATTTTTAATTTACTATGGTCAATTCCACTATATATATTAAATAACAATCTGTTTCGCTTGTGAATAAAAAATTTTTTCACTCGTGATAATAAATAAATTATTAAATATATACTTCGATATTATTATTATTATTATTATTATTATTATTATTATTATTATTATTATTTAGTAAATTAAAATTTATAAAAATAATAAAAGTGTTATTTATTTATACAATAATTTAATATTACAAACTTGATATAGTGATAATTCACTATAATTTCATAAATTTTTTATCTAAATAATTATAGGATATTCTTTTTATATTTTTTATAATTAATATTTTTCTTGACTCTAAAACTAATTTTATATAAAAAAAATATTGTGACTATAATTAATCATAAAATAATAAGAAATCATTGGTTATTTTCTTAAAAGAAAATTTAATAAATAATAAAAATTTTATTTTCTTTACATAACAATCTAATATTACAACCTCATTAACTAATAATTTATCACATTTTTTCTGTTCTATTTTGTTTTTTCATTCAATAAATACAAATCTTTAATATGTTTGTTTTATTTTTTATTTTTATTTTTTTGTTCTTCATTCGTGAAGTTATTGATCACTTTATGGGGTTTTGGTGATTCTTCTCTCTAGAGTTTATAGTTCTCTCTATTATGAAATTTTTGTTAGTATTTTTGCAATCAAACTCAATTAAAGACCATAGAGTAGATTTATGGCTAATGAATGTCGTGGAGTTGAGTATAAAGATTGTTGAACAAATTGTCGAGTTGCAAATCAAAATAGCTCTGTCAACGGGATTGAAAATAGCAACGAACGGTTTCAGATCTTCAGTGAGATTTTTTTTTAATACTTCTTTATTGTACTTTATTCATATTATATATTCATTAAGATGTATTATTGATCTTCAATGAATGGAAGATTTATTTTTTCTCAAAAAAAAAATTATTGGTAGTAGAGCAATAATATCTATGAAAAGTAGAGCAAGATCTTTCCATGTGCATGGTTTGTAAGTCAAACTTTAAATATTGGTAGTATATTAATTAAATTTTGTATGTAAATAAAATTCATAATCATTCTTTTCTAATGAATTGTAACTAATTAATTAATTTAAAAATATTGAAATCAAAATTAAAATTGAAGTTGTTGTTGAGCAACTTGTATTAACAAAAAGGCAATTACAAAGATAATGTCAATGAAATTTGGTTAACGTCACTAGAAACTAAGTTCAAAGTGCAAACTAACATTAAAGGTGGAGAGATATGCTTTGAAAAATTTGCAAAGTATTGATTGTGGTTTTTGGTCTTTAGAATTGAGACAACTCTAGAGATGAGATTTTCTTTTAGTGGTCATTTTCAAAGGATTGTTAAAGATTCCTTTAATATTATATTATACATAAAAGTACTGATGATGAATGGGAAATTTACTAAAAGATATTCATTAGGGTTTTACTATCTATTTATTTAATATATGACAATACGGTTATTTATTATGAAATTTAAGTTTAATAACAAAATGAAAGTTGATTTCAATAAAACAAACGTATAATTAATAATTTTAAATATAATTTAATTGAAATAAAGAAAGAATAAGAAAAAATTAATTAGTTATTTAATATATAATTTGATTAAAATAAAAAAATATTTTTAATTAGAACTGAAAGTTAAATATATAAAATATTTATTCAATCATTTAAAATATAATATAATCAGTTAAAATTTAAAATATAAAATATATATATACTTGACTAAAAGAAGAAAATTTACTTCACAATATAATTGAATATAAAAATATTAAAAAATATGTATAAAAATATTAAAATGATACTTTATTTTTAAATAAAACAAAAATAATATTAAATTTTTTACAAAAAAACCAATAAGAAATTGGTTAACTATATATCTATAAAATAATTAAAAAATAATATAGAATTTTATCATTAATTAAAAATAACTTAATTTAGATAATATAGTATTAGATTATGAACTAAATAAATAACTTTAATATATTAATATATTTTTAAATATATCATAAGTATAAAAGGCAAAAAAAATAAAGTGCAACATACACATCTAAAATAATATACAAGTTAATTAAAAAAAATGTATATATATATAAACTTTAATAGTGAGTGTAATTATAATAATTCATATATAATACACATAAAACTTCGTTCATATGAAAAAAAAGGAATAAGTAAAGACCTAACAAATCAGTAGTTCTATGAATTTGACATATTTTATCAGTTTATCTTCTTCAATTTATAAATTAACTAATCGTCAATTCGTGTTTTGCGCGGACTTTAGATAGTATACACATTTTGATATAATTATTATATAATTTCAATAAATTAAAAACTACAAATTAATTAAATATAAAAGTAAAAATTTAGAAAGTTATTATAATAATTTTATTTAATATTTTTTTTATTAAAAGCATGTGTATATATATATAGTAATAACAATAATTGAATAAATAAAATAAAAAATAGAAATAATTGATATAAGTTATACCTCTTTACTTGCATTAAATAAAAATGAAAAATGTGTTTTTAATTGAATAAAAAGTGAATATTTTAATTAGAATAAAAGACATAATTTTAATGAAAGAGAAGAATAATATTTTAGATGTAGTATAATTAATGTGTTTTATATAGAATAAAATATATGTATTTCAAAATAAGAATTTTTATAAATAGAAAAAAATAACTAAATAAAATAAAAATAAAATATATTACATTAATTTTATTTTCTTTAATTTTTATTACCATTATTTTTAAGTATAATAGGATTTATTTTGAGAACTATTAAATTACTATTGGAGTATGTATAATAGCTTTTTAGTTAAGAAAAGTTTTAAAAATAAAATTTCTAATGATTTATGAAAAATGATTGAGTGATTTGAGATTAAAAAATACGTATCATATAAAAACTTTCAGAATTTGAGTACTATTGGAATATGTATAATAGTTTTAGTTGAAAAATAATACTAAAAATTTATAATAAATTTTTTATTTTTTATAAAAATTAGAAATTTGAGTAGTATTGGAATATGTATAATAGTGTTTTGTTAAAAATAATACTACAAATCTATAATAAATATTTTATTTTAATAAAAATTAGTATTTTTTAGAATTTGACACATTAGCTTTTAAAATGAATACTCAAATATGAAGATAAACACTTGTCAAATTTTTGGCTTAATAACTTTAAAGCTTAGCATTCAATATATATATATAGTTTAAACACTTTAATTTGTTAAAAATAAAATTTATCAATAATTTTAACACTATTCAAAATGTTTAAACAATTTTTTTATAAGTTAAAATGAAAACGTTTTAAATATTTAAACTTCCTAAAAATATTTATAAATAAATTAATTTATAAATTAAAGTGATAAATTGTAAAATGTATTAAGGGAGCGGCAATTATATTATACCTTGTAATTAAATTCATAATATAATATCATATTTTTATTACTGAATAGGTATATTGCCTGCACTCAACAAAAATTTTTTGTTCCATTCATTAATTTTCTGCCTTAATTTCTCTTTTAGATATTCCAACATGTCCCTTTTCCTTCTTCCAATAAAAGATGGCATTGGCAGCCCAATGTACTATTTAGATACCTAAATTAGATAAATAATTATAAATAATATTTTTGAACGAATTAGGATATTAAAATAAGGGTAAATTATATTTTTTTTCTGAATTTTTGTCTATTACACTATTTTATTTCTGACATTTGAAAAAATATTTATTTATTTTTGTATTTTATTTTGCTAACACTCATTAGTCCTTCTATCAGGAATAAAATAGTATAAAGATGAATAAATATTTTTTAAAATGTTAGGAGTGAAATAGTGTAATAGGTCAAAATACATAAGAAATTTGTAATTTACCCTTTATAAATATATTAAATCTACTAAATATAAACATTTAAAAAGCACATATACATATTATATTATTATATAATAAATTCAACCACCAAAGGATACTAGCAAGAATCTTGCAATGCATCAAGCAAACAAGTAAATAATGAAGATACAAAGTATGGGTAAGTGTCAAGTAATAAAGTAGTCAAATGGTAATTCTTTTTTAAAAGTATTTTAAGATGTAATATTTAATTTTTACTGCCATCATTTTTTTTTTTTTTTTTTTAACAAAAAAAATTGCTCTTTGTTGTGCTTGGATCATTAAAAAAAAAGAAAAGAAAAAAAGGTAGAGGTGAGTGGTGAGTGTCAATCTAAAGCAACGCATGTGTACGAAGTATGATTATGATAACATACATAATTAGGGGAGATTCTCTGAAAGTGGGCCAAGGATGGGGCCATATGATTCCTGAATAACCGCTTGTCTCCACTGGTCCACTCCTAACACGTATCGTAGTCTCCTCACATTAAATCTAGGAAAGGACATGACATGGCGCTTTTAGATTTCCTTTGACCTATCATATGCCGCCACCTCACTATTCGCCGTTTCCTTAACTCTGGATCCGACTTTTACATCATCCCTATCTCTTATGCTCTTTTATCACCTCTTTATTCAACACGGTTTTGCTTCAATGACCACTCTGCCCCCTATCTTCTTCAACATTACTTGCATTACTTTTCTTGTTCTTTTTCTTTTTTCAACAAGTTCACTTTATTTGAATTTTTCAAAATTATTTTGTTATTTTTAAATTTTTTTAAAAAATTTAAGTTAATAAATGGCATATGAAGTGAAAGCATATTCATGAAATATTATTTTAGTTTTTTTAAAATTTTTAAAATATTATGTTTACTAATATTTATTATTTAGTGCATTCTATGATTATTTTTATCTTTACAAAATAAAATATACAGCTATTAATTACTATTGAATAATAAAATACACTCTTATTTAATGGTAATTAAAACAAAGAAAACTAAAAGTAACCATAAATCAAAGTAACTAAAAGTAAAATACACTCTTATTATTTATATGTTCAAATTATAATATAAAAATATGTATTAAATTATGTTATTAATTTTTATAAAACATATTTTGTGTTTATAAATATGGGAGATTTTACAATAACTTTATTTTTTTATCACTTTAATTTTACTTTATTTTGAACATCATTAGATGGACATACTTCTCATGATCTAATAATGGTTATTGATAAAGTAAGATTTACTTTTCAAAAATTAAAATAACTGCAAAAAGTAATATATATATATATATATATAAAAGAAAGATGCACTAAGAATTTAACTTGGTGGCGTCACTTACAACATCATGAATAGCGAAAGCAGGGACAGGCCCACTGAACAAAGAAATTAGAAATTATATATGTATATATATATATATATATATATATATATATTTGAAGTATGATAAAAAATGCTAATATATAGAAAAATATAGCAATTTGCATATTTTTAAAAAAAGTTGTTCAAATAAATAATTAAAAAATATGAAAAAATAAAATTATAAAATTATAAAATATAAAAATATAGTTATTAATTTAATTTAAATAAATAAGAATAATTAAATAATTATATTTAAATAGATAAAGATTAAGTAAATATATTTAAATAAATAAAATGTGTTCATAAAAATTTTAAATTCAAAATGAGCTACTTTTGAAAAATATAATCAAATATTATTTTGTAGTGGTTAGCGTTTATCAATCAAAATCGAACAATTATGTTAAATACTCTTTTAATGGTAAATATAATTATTAATAACATAATTGACTAATTCTATATAAGCATTCTAAATTGTAAAATTATTTATTTAGATATGCTATAACTATTTATGAATAAAATCATATAGTTTATACATTTTTTAAATTAAAAGTTTATAATATAATGTCACTGCTTTTGTGTTAGAAAACCAATCTTAATAATAATTATTAATAATAAAAATAACAATAACATTTTTTTTTTTTACACAAGCAGTGACATCCTTTTTTGCTTCTGAAATCGTATATGTTTACTGCAGTTTTTCATTGAGCACTACTAGAATTTAGAAGACAACCACTGATTTTGCCCACTTTATCATGCCATGCCTAGCAAAGACGAAACAATTGTTTAAAATTTGAAGCAAAAGAAAAGAAAAAAAAAACGGAATCTAGAAAATGTTTCACTCAACAATGTCATGGTCAAAGCTTGATAAGCTCGTTAAGAAAAAAAATATATATTTATCTGTATTATCTTAATCTAACGATCAAATTTTTACAAATATACTATAATGAGATAATCCAACATAAAAAAAAAAGGTAAAATACATATGTGACTCTTTGTACTTAACATAATTTATCAGTTTTATATTTCAACTTACAGTTTTATCATTTCAACACTTAAATTTGTCTAAAATGCATTAATCTAATGATATAATACACATGTCACCCCTTTACTTGTCACTTTTGTTATACTTGCAAGTTTTTGGTCTATTAAATTCTTAAAATGTAATATATGTTCATTCGTTATTTCATACTACATGTACTAACAGAGGTTTGTAAATTACATTTTAAACTAATTTAGGTGTTCAAATAATAAAATTATAAGTTGAGATGTTAAAATAAAAAAGAAACATATAGAAACCATGAAAGTATTATGCCTCAAAAAATTATATTCTCCCCAAATATTAAAAAAAAATTGCACCCATCAAAACTTGTTTAGCTTTTGTTTGGGGCAAAACATAATCATCATGGGGGGGCTGCCCATAAAAAATTAGTTAATATAGTATAGGTTTTTTCTATTTTGCCTCAATAAATTTTTTCAATTATATATATGCTCCCACTAAATTTTTTCAATTATATATATATATTCTCAAAACAATATAATATGTAAACTTTTTTGTAAACCTTTAGTGAATTCATAATAATAACTCAATAGTCTATTATTATAATTCTTTTAGAAAGTTCAAATAATAAACTTCTTTCTTATTTTTTCTTTTCATTATTTTTAAATTTCACTTTTTGGCTTGATTTTTCCAAAATTTCATATTTTACCTCTCCTTTTCATTTCTTCTCTTGAATTAGCCACCCACACCTCACCTCTTTTGCTTTGTATATTTTTCTTTAATTTGCTCATTAATTATTATGCACTAAGCAATTTGATTAGAGTAGTAATTTAGTATAGCATTCAACTA
>CATIWK010250290.1:0-19005 GCA_949634005.1 Mallotus japonicus
GAAAAATGTTGAGTAAAAAAATATTGAGAAAAAAATAGATGAAGACAGTAAAAAATATTGAGAAAAAATAAATAAAAACAATATAAAGCAAAAAAATGTTGAAAAAAAAAGAAAACAAATAAAATGTTGAAAAAAAAGTATAAAGTAAAAAAAGTTGAAAAAATCAGTAAAAAGGAAAAAAAATGCTGAAAAAAAAAGACAACCCTAATGGTAAGGGGAGTGGACTATATTTGAAAGAAAAAAGTTCGAAAAAATATTTTTGAAAATTTTTCAAGTCAACAACATTTTTAAAATTTTTTTTAGTTTTTAGTACATTTATGTAAAAATCCCTATCTTCAACTACTGGGGCCATTTGTTTTCAAATTTGTTAAAAATAAATAAATAAAATAACCAATAAATTCTAAAATAATTTATAAAAATATATTAGTGTTATTTTTTCATTTTTTTTATATTTTTCTATAACCCTTAATAAAAAAAATTAAATTATACATTTTAATATAATCGAATTTTAGTCATTAAATATATAATTTTAGATCACTGAAATCGAATTTCCACTTTTTTTTAAAAAAAAAAGCAATGGAAGAAATTTTAGCACAAGGCAAAAGAAACATAAATACGATAAGGTGTATGTGTTTCCCATGAAGTGGAGTACAATTTCAACGTTTCTTGGAGCTTTTTCGCAGGTTATTAAGGAAGGTTGTACCTATTTAAGCCTCCCCCATCTGATTTACAATCTATATATCAGACTCTAAAGGTACATATAGGTCCCAACCCACCTAAATGAGGCTTTGCTGATGGGAAAATTTTTATAATTATTGTATTTTATGTATTTATCTTTTGAGTATAATTTTTTTAGAAAAATTTTTCTTTTTGAAAAATTCGCTTCAAATTGCAATCATATATGTAATCTGCAATGAAAATTCCTTGTATGATGAATAAAATTTTATTTTTGATAAAAAAAAATAAGCCACATAAAAGTAGACGATATTTAAAATAAATTATTAAATGTTTGCAATTTTTTTTATTTTGAAAAAAAAATAAAGACATGATCAAAGTGTCTTACAATTAAGATTATATAAGGTCCAACAGATGTTTGTGATTTGAGACATTGTTAACCTTATGGTTTGATTTTTTTTTTTTTGAAGCATTATGATTTTTTTATAATTTTATTTTGGTTTTGATATTCAGTTCATATGAACGTTCTAATTATTTTGAAATTTAAATAAGATAAATTTATAAGAAGATAAAGTTTATCTATCATTTGAACTTTATGTGTTACTTAAAAAAATCTAAACTCCTTATTACTTGAACCAATATATATTAATTATAAATATTTAATTGAAAATATTTTTTCTGGAACAAAGAGAAATTTTTAATTGAAAAGAAAAATTGCGTACAAAAAAATAGAATGATAAGTACATCAAGTCCATTAAAAGTTAGAACAGTTCATCAAGAACCAATATTTTGAACTCATAGCCTATGCTTAGAATTTAATGAACCAAATTTTTGGCAAAAAAAAAAAAACAATGATAATATAATTACTGATAAAAAAAAAAACCTGAACCCAGCCTCGCTTTAAAGTTCTTTCAGGGAATTATAGTATTAACTAATACATAACTATTTTTACAGTGAAAAGAAAAATGAATAAAATGAAGCAAGATTTCAATCTATTATTAGTATTTACAGTCAGTCTCTACTTCTTTAATCCTCAAACAAAATAATATATAAGTTGATCAGAATGCAGTTATCACAGTCACTAGAAAGATGAATGCAAATCTTACATCAGTGAAGTCAACTGGGACGAGTGGGTTTCTTGAATAGATGATTTGCTAATAATTATGCTGAAGCCCCCAGTTACTTGATGTCATCATTGATCGAAATTCTTCAAAATTCACAAAGCCATCACCATCTTTATCAACCCCTTTTATCATACGCTTGCAATTCTTGAGGCTGCAGTTATCACATCCAAGACTGGTTAGCACCTTCTTCAACTCTTTAGCTGATATTAGTCCATTCTTGTCAGCATCAAAAATTAGAAATGCATCCATAAGATAATAATCTTCCTTGTTATCACCACCATCATCATTCAAAGTATCTATAAACTCATCCAACTCCACAAATCCATCTCCATTACAATCCATTTCTTTAACCATTCCTTCAGCTTCCATGGTAGCTTTTGATTTTTCAAAGCCAAGACAGAGAAGCACTTCACTTAGCTCACAGGAGGATATCTTTCCATCCCCATTTGCGTCGATCAGCATAAAAACTTGTTTGAACTGATTGTGAACTTCCATGGCAGCAAAAGACGGAGTTAACAAATCAAAAGCAGAAGAAAGTTTTTTGCCTTGGCTTTTCTTGTTCATGGCTTTCAGATGTTGAAGAAAGGTTGTGGCTCCTCTTTGCAGAGGGTTTAGGCAAGTTCTAAAAGTATCCACCATTCTCTAACTCTGTGAGTGTGGGCGTGTGTGTTTTGCTAGTGATAAGGCGAAAATGAGTTGAAGAGACGTCCTGAAAATTTTGTTAGCTTGCAATAATTCTGATAGGGAGCACAGGGGCCTACATAAAAGACCAGATGGAAAAATCTTACAGGTTATATACCTTGGGATTGTCTTCATTTTATATGTTTTAACCAAGTGTTGGTTGATAAAGTCTTGCTATATGAATTGAAATTTAATAAATTAAAAAAAAAAACAAAAGCCGGCATTTTTCGTTTCCATTTCATCAGGATGTTGGATATTTTTGAGGGGGTGATGTGGACGGCCATGAAACGGTCAATATGGATAAATATTAGAACAATAATAACGGCCGCTTTCATCTTCTGCTGATAAGTTTGGCCCTCCATTCTTTAATGTTTAAACAACTGCTGCAATGCGCGCAAGTCAATCAAAAATGCTAAAATTTCTCTTTTTTTTTATAAGGATAATGACATTTTTGATGTCTCAATTTTTCCGTTTTTGTTATTTGAGTGTCTAAATTTTTTTTTTTTTTAAATCAAGTGTCTGAACTTTTGAAAAACATATTAATGTAGTGTCTCCAACTGATTTTGATGCTGATTGGGTGCTCAGTCAGATCAAATAGGATCTACTTTTATCTCAGTAATTAATCATATCATTTGTCACATGTGTTGCATTATTTAAAGGATAAAATTACCCTTATTCAGTCACCCTTCATGTCTGTCATGTCTACTGCAAAAATTACTGTTGAAGTTATTTTTGTCAATTCATAATATTTAATAAGGGTATTTTTATCCTTTAAATAATGCAATACACATGATACATGACATGGCTAATAACTGGGATAAAAGTGAGTCCAATTTGATCTGACTCAACACCCAATTTACCAGAGACACTACATTGGTATGTTTTTCAAAAGTTCAGACACTTGATTGCAAAAAAAAAAAAATTTAGACACTTAAATAGTAAAAACGAAAAAATTCAGACACCAAAATATCATTATCCCATTTTGATATAACCATGACCCACAGCAACAAAGACGAGCTCAATCAATCAAAATTCGAGCTTAAATACTATAGTAATGATAACAAAATTGAATGTTTGACTTGCACCAAATAATGCCATTATCCTGACAATCTATCCGTGCATATCATGATCCACAGCAAAATAAGGCCATTTTGATAATCACAAAATAAACGAGCCTCAACCAATTCATGTTGAATAAGGACATTTTTTACAGGAATTTGGTGGTTCTCAAACTTGTCTATCAAAAGGAGAGAAAAAAATTATATTTGACTAGCATACAACAAAACTCCTAACTCTGAACAAAGAGCTTCCGAATTAACTACATGAAAGTACAGAAGCACTAACCAATCCAAAGCCATCGCTAACTCTTTCATAAACTATCTCTATTTCCAATGACAATTATAATTTATAAGAAAAAAGAAAGTAGAAAGTAAGAATTGGATCAAATATGACACATCAGAAAATGCAATGTGAAGTCGCCAACATCAACATGACCGAAGCAAAATAGGACCCACTGTTGAGCTGAGCATATCACTGAGAGCTACTTGAACCTCATTAGACCCATGTTCACAGCTTATCAAGCCTGAAAGGAGGGGGAAGAAATGACTCAAGTTCTTTTCAAATGAAGCATCTCCCAAACTACAGATAGCCTGGAGAGTTGCAACTACTAGAGGCGCCCGTGCAGCCAATTCCCTCCGTTTGCCGGAGCCTACAGGAATTAACCACTGGGATTGTGCACTGGAAGACAATTGAGATATCTGTCCAGAACGGGAAGTTTCAATATAAAACTGCAACACTTCGTGGCAAAGGTTGACAAGATAAGCTTCCACCTCAACCTCATCGAAACTTGGAGGCCTATCCAGTATAAGATTTTGCAAGAATGTGAGGCAGATCTGATAAGACTCGTTCTCAAGGCGTAATAGTGGGGGGTCTTGCATTTGAGTCATGGAGCCGAACTCTTGTAACCTTGAACGTAACATGGTATTTGTGTTGATCTTGTGAGCATGAGATGCCACATCATGTAAAGCATCAAAGAGGACTAAAGTATTTTTTGCTGATAGGTGGGACCGGTACATGTTGTATATCTCCATCACCGCCTGCCAAATAGAATGAGAGCTTTGCTCATACTAAAGTTCAAAGAAAGAGGATAGAATCACAAAATTCTATTTTGCGGATTTAAGTAATCAACTCATGGACGCCCATGCTGCAGGCAGTCATGTTGAAGCATACCCTTTCAATTTTAAAATACCAAACTCCACCATCACTTAGAATTTTTTTAGCTTTCAAGCTTTCATGCTCACAATCAACCAATTCAGAATCAGGACTTCTAACAATTTAACAATTACCTTAACTTCATTGGAACACTAAACCAAATATTTTTCTCCCACACTACTTAAGCAACTCGATGAATTAAATGAGCAGCTTTCATCTATCAAGTGAGCATTAACATCAACAAAATTTGTGGATAAAAAGTCTAACTCAATAGCCACTTTCAATTTTATCGGATCATGAATCATTTAACCAAGCAGCAGATTCTTCTAATTACAACAACACACAAGCCAACTTATGATCCAGAGTTTCCATTATGCAAAATGATGTAGAAACATCTTATTGCAAACACATGCATTTTTTAATATTCAATATAGCCCAGGGGTGGGGGTCAGGAGATGGTTGTGATGCATCAGTTCCAAACACCAACAAAATAGAACATACCTGAATCAATAAAAGTTGAACAGCAGCCCTACATTTTGCATCAGACAAAGAAGCATAAAGACGGCGTGTCATCAGTGTCTCTGGATCATCATCTGGAGTCCCTGATCCAATAGACTCTCCATTATTTTGTCCAGTTAAAGCTCTCTGGCTTCTTAATGTGGACTCTCTGGTAACAAGGTAAGAGAAATCAGGAAGTGTTGCATTTGCTGCCTCTTTTAGGGACAAAACCACTTCCAGCCACTTCTCCTCTGAGAATAGATCACCAGCATTGCTCATTAGACGGACAAACGCAGCAATACCAATGCCCGCAAGGCTTTGGTGTGGACGCCTAATAAAGCTAACCAGAAGTGTCAGAACCTTCCTCATAAGTGGATTGACAGTGCTATAGAATCTAACAAAAAGATCCACAACCAATTGGAGGGCCAATGTGCATGTCTCATAAAGCCATGCATCTTGATCAAGTTCACTGGCATCATCACTATCAATCCCCTGCCCAGGAGAGTCCCCCCCTGTCGGATCAATAGCATGCCGTACATAGTCAAAAATTGGAAATAGAACCGACTCAAAAACTCGTTCCCATAGGTGTAGAGAAAAAAGGTGGCCATGGTTGCGTAAAGTATCAAACAGCACTTGCAAGGCACTCTTTCGGATTTCAGGTCTAGGATCAAAGCTAAGTTCAGATAAACCTGCACACACAAATTATAGGTATTTGAATAAGTAGGATCCAAAAGTTAGAGCACAAGCATGCAAATTCCAAAAATAAAGCAAGTACCAAATGCTTTGCGGAATGAAGTACTTCTGCGGTTTACTGACCTGCCAACAAGGGGAACCAAAAATAAAGATGGTCTTCTTTATCAGTAATCTCTCCATTATCATGTTTTCCATCTTTGCCAGCTTGAGGTGAAGATGGAGAAAGTTTTCCAGTGGCTTCCTTATCCTTATTCATTGCTGAGGATCCCAGATCTCCTTCTGCAAGTTTTGTAGCACAGAACCGAAGAAAAGCTATCGCATTGAGGCTGATGTCTTTGTTGAATCGACTATTGGTGAATGCAATTAGGCAATTTACACAATCTGTAAAGGTGGTTGTTTCAGTCTCAGTAATGTATGGGAAGTAATCTCTAATAATCTTCTCCATTATTTCAAAGGCCAAGAGTACAATGTTTTTGTGGTCATCGTAAGCTGCTGTAGTGAAAACCTGAAAGGATGTTGGAACTGAAGTCATTGTAAATGTAACAAGTGAAGGACTTAAAAAAAATCAGATCAATAATTTTAGCTACATGTAATATTGTATTGCGAATGAAAGTCAGAAATTAGCAGATATCAATACCATGAACATGCTCTTCCACCCTGACTTAACATTGTTGACACGAGATAAAACCATTTGGGAGACACATCTAATGATCAATTCTCTGATCTCAACAGCACTGCTCTTACGCATAACAATGACGAATGGTTTCATAAACTCATTCTGAAAATTGTAATTCGCCAACTCCTCTCGCTCTAAGAATTTCATTGATAATTGGCGTAAAGAATCCATTGCAAAAATCGCAATTGAAAGGTTTTCAGAACAGCCAATGTTTACAAAGAAATCAGACAGCACATGCCAGATGCTTGACCATACAAGCCTAATGCGGTTCATGTTATAGTGCCTGTCATATAAGAAATTCAATCATATTCATTGGTGCAATAGCAACTGATAAAAATGCCTATTAATCCATAAGCAGGAAGAAAAAAGGAATAAAAGGTAGGATGATTCATACGCAATCTCAACAATCTTCGTCAGGCTAAAAACACGTGGGTCAGATGCAGATCGCAATTCTTCCATAGAGACCTTGCAAAGAGCTTTAACAAAGTCAATTATTGCCTCACTGTTCAGTTTTTGGCTACGTGTGAATATGCGGTTCATTTCAGAGCTCCCAACTTGTTCCAACATGTTTAAATTAGAGACTAAATTGTTCATCTGATCAGATGTCACTGGCCCAGAAGCACTACCACCAATACCAGCACTATCATATGAACCTCTCATCACAGAAGCAGCTGCATACTGCATCCTCCCAGGTCCCTTCTTTTTTAAAACAGGGAGGATGGTAGTCTTGGCTTGTTTTGACTTGTCTGACTCATTCTGGTTAAAAGCGAAGAAAGTAGCATCTGGAGGAGCGCCCTCGCCCAATAGATGCAGATGTTCAAACCGCGAGACGCATGTCAAAATATGCTCCCAGGCCTCTTGCAAATAATTTCCATCCTCATCAGCAATTGTAACGATTGCCTGCAATGCAAATTAAAATCCAACATATTTTTATAATTTCAAAGATCAAAAGGTCATAGCATACACATTGTAATTGCTCCTTTTAGCAAATAGCCCAAACAAATAATGTCCCACACTAGCATGTGTCAACATATGAATGTGCCAAGACCTAAAACTATACACACAACTTTTTAGTTAAATCACTATTACTTAGCCTTACTTTAGTGGGTTTTCATCAATTGTAGCCATTGACTCGAGTTCTTTTATTGAAAAGCAAATTGGTTTCAGTAAGCACGTCTAATTTCACTCTTCAAAGCAGTTGTCTGCTTTCCACACAAAAATGTCCTCCAACAGTGAAAAGCCCAAGGATAGGAAGTTCCAAACTATGCTCCTCTATCCATGAACAATAGCAGTAATTCCAAATATTGTCTTCTCAATGCTAGATTAGCTGCTTTGACATTAACATGATAAATCTTTGGAAACCTACTAAATTCTTTATGTGCATAAGAAATCTCCAGGTGAGAGATCAAATTGGTGACGTAAGCGTATGTATATGACTGAGGAGGAAACATTATCCTGCAACTTTAAAATGAAGAAACATAATGCAACATTCCCAGCTGTTATGTAGAAGTTAATTTATCAGCATACCCTGCACTCCCACTTAACACAACGCTAAGAACAAGTAGGATCACAAATTAACACATAGTTCTATTTTAACAGCACCATATGACCTGTTATAGCATCTACATGTTGAAAACGAACCTTGATAGCATCAATGTTTTTCTGCTTGATATCGGCAGGAGAGTGGAGAGAAGTGAACTTTGCTAAGGAGGTAACAAAGGCATCTCTATGAGTCTTCATGGACATTACAGCAGTAACATGGATGGCAGAACGGAAACCTTCAAGACATAAAGCTATCACCACTTCATCATCACTTTGGTCAAGAGGTACACTGAATGCAGCCAACATAGGAGCCCAGCAAACCTCGATCATGAAGCAAAGTATCACCACATCCGTTGCCGCATAATAAACTGACCTACAAGTCATCAAGTTTGAATAGATTAATAAGAAGTTATGAACTACAACACAGTTCATTCAAATCAAAATAATGTCACAATTAAAAAAGAGTATGATCTAAACTATTATTCAATAAATACTGACTATATATATATATGTATATATATAGGACAACCCAGTATCAGAAAATTTTACTTATTGGTTATAATGCTCAAAAAAAAAAATCAATCAAGCAGCATAATCAATCAATGTCTATATCATAAAGGACATACACATAAATTAGAGAATCAGTAGGAAACCATTTCAGGTGTCTAAAATCAAGTGCAGTCACTTACATGTGGATACTAAACAAAAAGATCTTAATAAAAAAGTGGAGGTTATAAGCACAATATTGCCAGTTCTTCTTACTCAGATTTGCGAGCTTTTTCCTTAAATTGTTCTTGCATATGCCTGATAAGGTCATCACTAGTTTCCATCTTATCTTCACCCCGTTTACGAATCACAATATTCAGAATACTGTCCAAGCCTAAAATTTTGTTTGAGTTCATAGACTGTTTTTGTTGGAGAGCCAAATCATCTTCTTTCATTTTGATCTCAATTCTTGATATGCGTTCAAATAATGACCTCAAGTACTCTTCAGGTAGATCTTTACCATCATCAATGCCACGATTGTTTCTTATAAAATCATCAGCTGACATCTGCATTATTTCAAGGCAAGGATGGAGGGAATTTACCAACCATGGCATCCGAGATAATTAACTGAAAAAAATAAATAAGTAAATACTTGAACACACCTTGTTCTTCACCATGGGATTGTGAGCATCAGTATTGAGCAAGATCACAGAGTAAGCAAGGACATAGGCTGTATCAGCACTAGTAAAAACCTTTGGATTGCATTTGCAGTAACGCTCAGCAAACTTTTCCATGATGCGATCAATCTTCTGTGCCTCACCAGGTAATCTAAAGCCCTGTAAGAAGACCCTGATAGCCTCATCAAACTCCATGCCTTGAAAGTCAAAAGAATCTACATAGGCGTGCATTACTTTCAATGATAAATCCTCCCTTTCTCCTAGATAATCACCAATTATAGTCTTGTTCAAACCAGAGGCATTTTTAAGAAAAGCTGCTATCTCCTCTGGTGAGTTGCCCACTTTATTTGCATTGATGAGAAATTCAATACCCTTTTTAGGTTTCCGGTTAAAAAGAGATATACCTTCCTGCCATAAATCTTAAATTAGATTCTAAGAGCCGTAAAACATATGCAAACAAAATAAACCTAGTTGAGAACCAAACATTCATTAATTATTTACCTGAAGTTCCAGCTTATAAGCACGGCGTTGCTCAATAGTCGAAACATCAGAAGCTTCAGGAGAGGTTTCAGAATGAGAATCTGAACCCTCAGCTGATTCGTCTCCATTCCCATTTGCCATAGGAAGACTTCCAGGATCAGGAGTGTTCTCAGCTGCATCAAGTTTCTTGGTGGAATGCGGATCTGGAATGCGTAACTGTTTGTTCATCCAGTCTCCCATTGATTTCAAAATGCCCACCAAGCATTTCATAGCTTCGAGTTTCATGGTCACCTCCTGTGGAGGCAAAAGTGTAGTGGTTGTACCAGGAGGGACACCTTGAGCAGTTTTAAGAAGTCCGTTGACCATTCTGGATTTTGACAGTGAATTTAAAAATTATTACTATGACTATCATCACTTATCAGTACCTTTTGATTATTTCTATTACCATTACCATTACCAATCTTAGAGCTCCAGGAATAAACAGAACATACCTTTCAAATATGTTTGATGAATTGACATCGCAATCATAGTTAATGAAGATGTCCACTAATATCTGAGAATCAACACACAGCTTTTCTAAAAACCGAAGCACTATCATCTTCTGTTGAAAGTTAGGTTGAGCAACATTTTCCAAGACTCTGAGAACAATCATGGGAAAAAATACTCCAATCTCTGCTTTCAATCCAGCTCTAAACCTTGAAACCAGACTAATGAAAATGGAGCAAGAAAGTTGGAAAACAATCATAAGACTTGAAGCACTGTTCTTCAACAGCGACAGACATAAGTATTGCTTAATGGCACCTAAGAACCTGTTTGATAAAGCACAAGTATTCAGAAAATTAGAAATTATGTTGAAAAATAATAGAGAGCATGATTAAATAGGAATGCATAAACTATAAAAGCAATAAGATTAGCACAATCTGATGAAAAAGGCAATGACAAATGCTAAAACTGGACTTGCTTACAAGAGAAATGAAAATCTCTGTGAATATGAAATATTTAATTGATTCTGCCACCTACAGCTAAAGAAAATTTGATACTGCCAACAAGCATAAGCAGCTACATATCATTAATTCCAAACCATCACATGCAATGCAACAGCCGATCTCCCTGAATTCCACCTGCCCTTCATCTACTACCATTTCCAATCCAACAGTAGGAACCTATAAATGACTTTCAGCCCACTTAATGCTATAGCCTGGGGATTAAGCACAAAATTTTTTATCTAAGTTGAGATCTAAAAACCACACTTCACCTTAGATTGCTGCTAGATGGACTAAATCGACAATGTGCCTTCTGGTCTCACAAATAGTGTATATATACAATGAAAATAAACAAAAACTTATAAAAAGATATATAACCAACATCATCCTAAAGGAAATTTCTTTGACAGAAACAAAATTCAACTGCTCATAGAACATTGCCAAAAGCATAAAAACTAATATTCAAATGCTGAATGTGCAAATAAACAGGTACCTGTCACTAGTTCTAAACACTGCCCCAGCATTCTCCAATAATATTTTCAACAATTCCAAGGCAACGATCTTCCCTCTCATCAAATGAGGATCGGCAGAGGCCTCTTTAGGCGGTGTTTTCATTGACAACTTACAAAGAGCTCTAAACACCAAAAATGCATCTCTCCTTAACTTATTCCCAATCTGAACCTCTAAATCGTCATCTCTCTCCACTTCCCCATCAGCTAATTCACCTTTCCTACCCTCCAATGCAGTCTTATACATGCTAATCTCCCAATACTTAGCATCCAACATATCCTTATCTGTCGAATCCAACAAGTCAGCGGGATTCGTAGTCTCAACAGTTGTAGTCTCAAAAGCCCCATCATGTGCTCCTGCTGAAGCCTTACTTGG
Source organism: Mallotus japonicus (assembly GCA_949634005.1). Classification (NCBI taxonomy): domain Eukaryota; kingdom Viridiplantae; phylum Streptophyta; class Magnoliopsida; order Malpighiales; family Euphorbiaceae; genus Mallotus; species Mallotus japonicus. The sequence goes on from CATIWK010250290.1 coordinate 11,612, forward strand.
AGTTCCTGTATTCAAAACCCCATCTATATCTTGCATAATTTTAGTAATAAAACCCTGAACAAACATCGTCATTGACCCGTCAGCATCTGATTTCTCAACTGGTTCCATTAGTTCAGCTACTACAATTGGTTGAATCGGAACCGTTGATGAATCTGCCTCCATTCTCCTAAACACAATCACTAACATTTGAATCAATGACGCTTTTGCGGTCGTTTGATTCACTACATTTTTGCTTCCTAAATATATATCATAACAAGTCCTCACTATTTGCAACAAACAATCACCGTGTATTCTTAGCGATATCGATGTAACCGCTGATAATAGCGTTTTAAGAACCGATAGCTCAATTGCATCGTCGCCAATATCATAGCATTTACAAACGGATTCAATTAATTTTGATAACAATTGCGCCTCGGGGCTGCCTCCGGAAGGGTCCGCCTCGCCACGTAGGTAACCGTGAGCGATTAATTTCTGGATACAATCAACAGCGGGATCAACGATCTTGAGAAAGCTGGTCCCACAGGCGTTGATCAGAGGGCTGAGAATGGATTCAGATTCGGCTAGAGAGTATTCGATGGGACCGCCATCGTGAAGCGGACCTGGGATCGAGGCGTCAGGGTCGGACCCTGGCGAGTTCGGCTGCTGCTGCTGTTGTTTCTGTTGAGAAGTGAGCTTCTCGAGTACGGATTTGCATTCGTGAGCGAGCTTAGAGTGTTTACGCCATGATGCGTTTTTGATGATCTTTTCTAGGGCTGGGGCTACCACTTGGTTTAAGCGGGAATCGGCTTCCGAAGAAGCCATTCCCGAGTCAGGATGAGCTCGTGACTCAGTAGCTGAGTCAGATCTGGAAATGGAGTAGAAATGTTAGGGTTCGTTTGGCTTGTTTGAATTGGATCGCATAAGAAAAAAAAATCGCAGATCGAAATGAGAATTAGACGAAGAAGGAACCACCAAAAGAGATAGAGAAATGAAGGGTTTGAGATTTAGATCGCGCTATGATTCTGTTTTGTCATGAAAAGTCCAAGTTTGAACGTTATGTGACGGAAATGCCCTTCCGTCGTGCACCACTTTAAAGGGCTGTTTGGATGGTAATTATGAGATTAAGGGTTGGGGCAGTTTAGGAATTTTAAGTACATCTTTATTAGATTATGTAGCAGTTATAGTAGAGTGAGCACTAGTAGACAGATACATATATATGTACATGAGCTTCTCTGTTGCGTCTTCTAACCATGGAGTCCTTTGTTGCCATTTTTAGTGACAATGTTAAGAAATGTTGCCACCAAAAGAGTTGCTCTAGCAGCAGCAACAGCTAAATTATGTATGGATATGGTGATCTATGAATTAGACGTGGTATTTGGTGTTAAAATGTGTCAAAAAAAGATGACGGGAGTTGTATATTTTTGGGGAATTTTGACAGTTCTGTTGTACATGCACAATTCTAACACAATTGAAATATAAGTAGTTTTTAAGTACACTATGCCTCATCCAGCTCAGGTAGAATATATGGATTTGACCTCAATTTAATTAAAGCTAAGTTGAACTTTAAAATAAAAGAAAAATAACTAAATAAGTAAATAAAATTGACAACCATGGCATTGGTAAAAAAAAAAGACTATCATGGTGGGTCAAAACGGAAAAAGAATTTCCGTTGCCGGGAATCGAACCCGGGTCTTTCGGGTGAGAGCCGAATATCCTAACCGACTAGACTACAACGGATTGGTGGTTTTACATCAACTAAATATTTTCTCTATTTCAATATTAAGTCATCTTCATCTCTTAACTTCGCTTTGCTGGGATTACGGATGATTCGAAGTTTTGCTGCTACTTCTGTTAGTTTTACAATTTCCCGAACTCTTTCCAGCTTACTTGCCGCTTTTTTTTAAAAAAAATTATGTAATTTGAACCCATTCTTGTTTTTTTCTGTCACCCAATTGCATTTCAACAGCCGTTACCGGTTTTGTGAATTTTATCGTTCAGCTCAGGAGCTCTGGTAATGGCAATTTGTGTCAAAAACATCCTCCCGCTTTCCTTCCCAATTTGCCCGCTAAACTGTGAAACTGCAAAACCCAATTATGTTCAAATTATGGGTAGCTTGCTGTTCAAAAAAGTGGTAAACTTCGGTATGTGCAAATCCCATATTCAACCTGTATTAGCTGAGCTCAGTGTGGAAGACGTAGGACGAGTAGAAGATAAACCAAGGTTTAGGTGGGTTAAGATTGGCCCTAATATCACTGAGGCACAAACGCAGTCTATATCTGAACTCCCACTAAATATGTCCAATAGATGCAAGGCAGTCTTAAAACATATAATTTGCTCCTCTTACCAATTACAGAATGTCAGTTTATCAGATTTGTTGAGTTCTTGGGCGAGGACCATGAAGCCCAGGAGAACTGACTGGCTTGCAGTTCTTAAACAATTGAAGAATATGGAGCATCCTCTTTATCTTGAGGTACTATTCTTCCCTATACTCAAAATCAAAGCCCTTATGGATTTTATGCATTCTTACAGTGCTGGCCTATTTCAGTTCTTGTCTGGTTTCCTTTGGGATGATTTGATATTGAATATTAGACAATTATGTAACTTCAATATTTGATGTATGGCAGATTTGATATGATTTGATTTGTGTTTTCATATAAATTAGTTAGTTAGGGGTATAATGTTTTGTCACTTGTTTGTATCAATTGCTGGCTTGTTGCAATTTTATAAACTTTTAATTTCTGCTTGCTAATTGACTATCTTCATTTATCAGAAGAAAAAAAAAAAGAGCAGAAGACCAATTAATGGCAACTTGTTTTTCTCCTGTTTGCCCTTTCTGCCTGTTTAGTGCTAGACATAAGCAGTAGGATGTCAACAGAATTATTATTAGAACTAAATGTTTCCAACACTTTTACTTTGTCGTCCATATATCCTCAGTTAAAGTTGCTATCATGGTTCTGAATTTCTTTGAACACTTCTGTAGTGTCCTCAATTAACATAGCTTAGGAGTAGTTGGAACAAAACTATTGCCAGTTCTATGTGCAGGCAGACTCAACAATGTGATCCAATTTCATGGTTTGTTGCTCATTTTTTAGGTGGCTGAACTTGTCCTGTTAGAAGAATCATTTGAGGCCAATGTCCGTGACTACACAAAAGTGATTCATTGTTATGGGAAGCAAACTCGGCTTCAAGATGCTCAAAACACTCTCTTAGCTATGAAGAAAAGAGGGTTTGTGGCTGATCAGGTAATATTAACTACCATGATTGACATGTACAGCAAGGTTGGCAATCTTAAGCAGGCAGAGGAAACTTTTGAAGAGCTCAAGCTGCTTGGCCACACATTGGATAAACGAGCATACGGTTCAATGATCATGGCCTACATCAGAGCTGGAATGCCTGACAAAGGAGAGGTTTTACTCAGAGAAATGGATGCCCAAGGAATTTATGCAGGAAGTGAAGTTTACAAGGCTTTGTTAAGATCATATTCGATGGTGGGTGATGCTGATGGAGCTCAGAGAGTGTTCGATGCAATTCAGTGTGCAGCTATTCCTCCAGATGCCAAGGTGTGTGGACTCCTTATAAATGCTTACCTAATGTCTGGTCAAAGTCAAAAGGCACGCATTGCATTTGAGAATATGAGGAAGGCTGGTATTGAACCTAACGATAAATGTATAGCCTTGGTGTTGGCTGTATATGAGAAGGAAAACAACCTCATTGGAGCACTGAACTTACTAATGGTTTTGGAGGGTGAGGGGATTATGATTGGTAAAGAAGCTTCAGAGATGCTAGCCGGATGGTTTAGAAGATTAGGAGTGGTGAAAGAAGTGGACCTTGTCTTGAGAGAATATGCTGCAAAGGAAGTCGGCTGCAGAATTTCCCCATGATAAAATCCTCTCCAGATCCTGGTTGGCCCCAGTGGTAGTGCCAGTTTTCCTGTATGCATTGGCTCCTGATGATTGCCAGGAATATGGAACGGTAGAGGTGACATAGAAAGCCAGGCCAGGATATCGAAATTATATCATTAACATGGTAAGGAGTTTCTTGTTTCTGGATAAATTCACTACGCTTAACCATTTCTGTAATATCTTGCAGATGTTAACCAACAATAACTATTTCATTACTGAATTATTGCTGGTATATATGTAACTTGCATCTTCAACATTTTTGCTCCAAGAAATATTTCTACAGCATTATAGCTCCCATTCTCACCGGTCACCCTTTTTAGTATTTTACTGTGGCAAGGCATTGCAACATTCAAAAGATGCAGAACTTATCACATGGATTCAATAGTGCTTTGAAAAGCTTCTAATCAATTAGGAGTGCTATTTGGTTCCTTGATGGATTGGGTTTCAATTTAACGAGCTTCTAATTTAGGACCCAAAGAGCTGGGGCAAGCTGGACTTATTAACTGACAAACAAATTCAGCCATTTGATTCCAGAGGCTTGTCTTTATCTTTATGATTGATGTTGTGTGTTGCTATACTAGCAAGCAAACACTTCAAATCTAATCAACTCCATATTCATATTCAAACAAAAGGTTGTTTTTTACGTATGGGAAGAAGGGTAAGAAGCTATAGACTAGACAACATTGTTGTCTTTTGGTTTGGTTCTGCAAGAGATTGTTAAATTAGAGATGAAATCCCAAAAAGAATGCGTGGGGACAAGATCTATTTTGTCGCTGTTGAATAAATTTGGCCGTTTCAAATTCAATGTTATTCGAAATGTAGAAATCTAGCAATTAAACGATCGTGAAAATTGTCTCATGTTTCAAGACAAAACTGTCGTCGCAAAACATCAGTTTAAGAAGAAGTCATATCGTCGTGTAAAAGTTTTGACTTTACTTTAACAACGAGAATACACGCTCGTTGCTTAATGTATTGGAACAGTACAAGTGACGAATATAAGTAAGAGATCTTTACATAAATAGACCAAAAATCAAAAAAACTTTCAAAAATATTGTTGACTTGAAAAACTTTCAAAAATATTTTTTCAAGCTTTTTTTTTTCAAATATAGCCCATTTGTCTTGCCACCTTTATTTTTAAGGTTGTCTTTTTTTCTTTTCAATATTTTTTTCCTTTTTACTAATTTTTTGAACTTTTTTTTACTTTATACTTTTTTTTTCAACATTTTATTTGTTTTTTTTCCAACAATTATTTTGCTTTATACTGTTTTCATTTATTTTTTCTCAATATTTTTTTGCAGTCTTTATCTATTTTTTCTCAACATTTTTTTGATAAACATTTTTTTCTATTTTTATAGTACTATATTTATCTTTTTTTTTCTCAACATTTTTTTCTAATGTCTTCATCTTTTATGTCAACTTTTTTTTGCTCAATGTTTTTTTTATTATTTTTATGATATTGTTTTCATTTTATTCTCAACGTTTTCCTTTTTTTGCTCAATATTTTTTTCTCTTAAGACCTTTTTTTTTTCAAATGAATAATTATGAACTAAACATTTTCAATTGTTGTTAAACCAATCAATAAATATCTTCAACTGCTATAACAACAATAAATAAACAAAAATTTCTTCTTTTATATTCTTAAAAAAATAAGGATTTTATTTTTTTTACTTTAATTTATTTATTAAGATGTCTAACAACTTCTTTTTTTTAAACAAATTATTTGATACTTATTGAGCATCAATATGTAACAAGTTTACAATCTCTATGATGTATTTATTATTAGGAATTGATTATGCAATTAAAGCATCTCACGCTTAGTAAGGCAAATTTCAAAATTTTCCTCAAACATGCATAATCCTTGATCTAATCAAGAATTCCAATCCCTAGGATCCAATTTGCAATTATCACATAGTTAAACAATCATGGCATCACAAACACAAAAAATCAACTACTTATGATTTCTAAGCTTTAAGAAACTTACTAGTTTTCCAAGTTTGTTGATGACCACAATTATTCTACTACAATGGATGGCTTTGCTTTGATTCAACACTTGAATCAACTCTTGAGTCTCCCAAATGTGAGACCTCTAGCTTGAAACACCAAGCTTTAAGCAAATCTTCTTCTTGATCTTGATCAAATGGAAGCTTGAATCCTCTCTTGATAGACCTCTCAAGCTTTCTCTCCTTTGATCTCTACAAGAATATCTCTTAAGGTTAATTGTATATCTAATATTGTTTCTTTTCTTACTTATATCAAATCCAATTTTTTTCCACTCACCAACCAACTAATTAATATCCAAATATGCCTTTTAGATATTATTGGTTGAAATTATCATAGTGGAAAATGACATCATCAAAGTCCCACAATTAATGATTAATTAACATTATATATAAGTCAATAATATTTTTCTTAGTGGAGGATGTAAAGATTACAACTCTTATAATTCTCTACATCCCAATTGACTTACACATGTCAATTAATTTCTTAATTAATATTTGATTTATCAAAATCAAATATATATCTTAATGGAGTTGGGTTATTCCATTGGATCAACTCTTGATCCAAAACTCAATCCATCATACAAGTGGACTTAAATAATGTTAATGGACTTAATCAATCACTTGGATTATTATAAGTCCAAAACTCTTTTGGGCTTATTCCACAACTCTTGGGTTTAATCCAAGTATATAAGAAACAATATATATATACATATTATTAATTTAATTTCTCAATTAATATCTCATATTAATTAAGTATAAATTAATAATAAAACCTTTTATTGAAATTAGATTTCATGATATGCTAGAATCATTGCATTAAACATAAATCTAATTTCATCAATCTCAATTAATTGATTAAACTCTTTAATCAATAATTAGATTGATATAGTGAGAGATTTGTTAAAACCTTTTAGGTGTGACTTACTAGGTTCATGTCTAATTGGCAATGAGAACATAATGTCAACACTTGACATTATTTGAAACTCCTTTCAAGTCTAAATGTGAAAATCCCAATTATTCACATTTAATTCTCATAAGTTGTGAGTGACCCCTAGTATCGATATCACAACTACCCAATTAGATATGAATGTATTTATTAATTCACACGAACCTTTTGGTCATAATTACCGTGCACTAAAATCCCTTATTAGAAGATCCCGACATAGCCTAGAGTCAAGGATTAGTCAAACTTTAATAGCTATATCACTTAAACTCATCTCAAGTTCTATTCTTGATAAAACACAACAAATACTAGAAACTCTTTCTAGTACTGAAACTCTTTCAGACTGTTATGTTTGTCCTGACCAAGAACTCATTCATCAAGAAAAGACTTAGATAGTTTTGGATATTATCCCGGTTCACTCTAGGTAATAAATCCCATCTTGGTCGAACACTCATCCCTACATTTGACTAACTAGAGACACCATACGCCATATACCTATGTGTGGTTAACACAAGTATGTAAGCGGTAGCAAACTTTAACTCCTCAAATGTGGATGACCGTGTCACCTCA
>CATIWK010250301.1:0-13217 GCA_949634005.1 Mallotus japonicus
TTCCCACATGTTATCAATACCTTTCCCCCAAATTAACAGAAACCCTTTAAGTGTTCCGAGATCTAGGGTTACGGAGCACTGCCGAAACATATCCAGAACTGACCAAGTTAGAAAAATTGGATCGAACATATGCAAAGAGAAGGAATCATCATATCTACTTGCAGGAACCCGAAAAACAAAAGTGGAAAGATGGAAACAGAATAAGCAAGTTTTTGAGTGGGAGAGTCATCCCCGCGAGAAGGTACCCCGCAGCCTCTCTCTCAAGCTTATTACCTCAAGTATGGCATCTTTCAAGCCAAATGATAGTTAAAAATGCCTAGATAAAAAATGTTTTTGATATAGAGATTGAATTTGAAAATGAAGTGGCATGTATCTTAAATAGGACCCCATGGACTATTCATAGGGCTCTGTTTGTAGTTCATATATGGGATCTAGGTCTATCAGTTGAGAGTATAGAACTTAATCTTGAGAGCATTTGGCTCCACATTAGGGGTCTACCTTTAGCTCAAGTGCACATAGAAAATGCTGTGAGTATTGCCAATAGAAACTGTGCTGGCCTTGAATTTAATGCAAATGTTTGCTATCTTGATGCAAAAGGCATGCCTGTTTTAAGAATGAAGGTGAGAATTGCAGGATGTTTAACAAAAAGGTCTAAGAATGAAGGCGTGCCTGTCTAAGGAAACCCTTACCTCTTGGCTTTATTACAGAAAGAGAAGATTAGGGCTATTGGGTTTTCTTTGGGTTCGAAAGACTGCCATCTGTTTGTTGGTTATGTGGATTGTCCAATCATGTAACTAAGATTTGCAGGATGTTTAACAAAGAGGTCTCAAACAAATCTTTAATCACTGGCCCTTGGCTAAGAGCGTTCCCAACGTCAAAAGCATCCTCCAACGAACTAAGCCCAGCTGATTTCAATTTAATCCTTGTCAACATGAAACAAAAAGACAAAAGCCATGTTCTGGGACAAAACCCTATGAGGCAATGACAAGGATTAGCGAAGGCTGAAGAGGATTTTCATTAGCTTGTGTGAAAGCTTGGACTTCAATAGTGGTTAAGCCACTCTTCCTCTTGTTATTTTTTGAACAATTTTAGGTTTTTTTGGGTTGTAATCTATAACTTATTAAACTTTTTTTGGTTGCTCCTATTCTCAATTATAGTGAAAACTCCCTTAGCGGAGCAGGAGTTGACACTATGATTGCAAGTGGTAACTCGGGTAAGTTATCATAGTCCGGATACAGAAAGTAGACTCCCAATTTGTAAGTAAAGCCTATGTACATTTTGTCCTCTAGATGATTTTATTGTTGTATGGCTTTCGGCTAGCATCAGTTGGAATGAATTCCAAATTGAAAAAAAAAAAAGGTTTTTAGTGAATTTTTAGAGTATTTAAATAGTTTCAATTTAGTTTATAAAAATACTATTTAGGCATCTCAAACAGTGTTAAAAGTATTGATAAATCTTATTTTAAATTAGTTGAGATATTTAAATAGTCAGTTCGTAAATTGAGGAGACAAATAGAAAAAAAAAATATACCAAAAATCGAGAAGGATGCTAGAGTTGCTAAATGGTTTGAAGGAAGAAAGAATAGTCAAGAATTTAGGTAGACAATATGATGTAGAGAGTGGTACTTGTAGCTATGTTAGTGATTATTCCTATACATCAAGGAAGCTGCCGGCAATGCTTTTATTGATGTTAAATGGGGGTGTGATTAGTCCATCTTTGCATTTAATTTTTCATCAAAATTCTTCCCCTTTTTCTACACCGCCATATTCCTTTAGAATTTTTCATTCATTCTTGATTCCATTCAATTTCTAAAATGGTCCATTGCAATATCTTTCAAAAGCTAATTTAATTTTTTTCTTTAACAAAAGAACATGCATGGAAGTCATACTCTAAGATGGTCCATTGCAAAAAGAAAAAACAAAAACCCCATGAATCTTCAATTTCACAAGAAAAAAAAAAAAAAGCTTTATATGGATCCATCAATTTTATACCTATTTCAATTAATATTAATATAAAACTCACATTTTACTCAAATATACAAAAATTAACTCCTAATTCTATCTAGTAATCACATTTAACTAGACATATAATAATTTTACCCCTAAAATTTTAAATTCAAATTAAAATTATATATTTGACCAATTGTATTTTTATGCAATCTAAACACATGTGCAACTCAAATTTTACTTATTCAAAATTTTTCATAAGTTTTTTTATATTTTAATTTTAGTAATAGATTTTTAAATCAGTCGCATTTTATTTTATTTTTTATGCTCAGCCTACTTTTTATCTTCCAATCTAACATTTTTAGTCTTGCTAAAGAATTTAGGCATCATATGGGTGTCGGCATGTGGCCCCTTCAATTATAACACTTATCAACTAATTATTCACTTATTTTTGTTAATTAAATGATCTCCAATGTCCATTTCAATGACATGCATGTATAGTATAATAGCCAGTCTCTGAATTGTCAATTGCTCCCTCGCATATGGGTCAACAAGACTTTTTTTTTTCTTCATTTGCAAGGACAATGCTTGAAATAATGGACCCTTTTCATCATTAGATTGATTAGCATCCAACGAGTTTTCTACGATATATATGTTCAAAAAAATATGGAATATATATATATATATATATATATATATATATATATATATATATATATATATATATATTGAATTGATTGAACAAAAGTAACCATTTTTTAAGCAAGAGGATTCTTGATTTATCTAAGAATTTCGTGGATATTGTACCAACATAACCTTATTTTAATCTTTTGGTATTTTTGTTCTTTGTTTGAGAACACTATTAACTAATTCCACATATATAATTGGGAAAAGAGAAAAATATATAAAAATGCAGAAGAAGAAGAAGAAAATTTTCTATTTACTTTGTGTTCATGGTGCATTATATATAAGTTTACAAAACATTTTACAGTAAGTTCATCAAAATATTTCATACATATTCTACTATAATTCAATAAAACTATACATAAAAATTTATGATATGCACACAATAACTTGTTTATAAAATAAAGTTATAAATTTAAATTTTTATTTTTTATTAATAAAAATATATATTTATTACAAAAAAAAATTGAGTTTAGGGAATATCGAAATCGTTCCTGAAATCTCAAAACATATTTCCTTTCAATTTTAGGGATAATTTAAAATCGTTCTCAAATATCGTTTTTATTGCCTCAATTTCCTATTTTATAAAAGAATAATTATAATGTCATTTTATTTAAATTATCATTCTTATTTTAGAAGGCAATTGCCCTCTTTAAATATAAGAATGATTTTTATCATCGTCAATAGTCTTTAGATCAAAAAGAGACAAATAGAATAAAATTAAACGACTATTATCTCTAAAAGAAAGAACAACTGTTAATGAACGACAATAAAAGAAATAGTTCGTTCTTTTAAAATTATTTAAAATATATTTAATTTAAAAAAAAATTGTTAAAATCTTTTCACTAACATATATTCAAACTTTCACAACATTAAACAAAAGAATATACATAAATTACGACAGTTATAATGTAATGATTCATAAACTAAAAAAAGAGTCAACAATGGCCCAAAGGAACCATACCATCAAAGGCATGTAAATGTATAGTCTAGTAGTTTTCAAACTTTTGACAAAACTAAGTTCTTTTGATCTTGAAATATTTAAAAACTTAAATGAAAAGTGACCACCGACCTCCATTTTGTCCGCTGAGAGGAATTAATGTCACGTTATTTTTCAATGGCTAGTCACTTTCCAATTCCAATCTCAATCTCAAGGTCTGCAAAAGCTTCAACTATATACATATAAATATATATACATATATAACACGTCAGACGATCAAAACATCTATAATTGTATAATAGAAATAGTCCATTCTCCAATTATAGACACAATTCATTTTTTTTAAATTAAATAAAAATTAATTTTATAAATTAACAATAATAAAATTTAAATTTACTATATATCTTATGACGTCCTTAAAAGAAAGTACTCATTCAACGTTTATGTTTCTCGAAAGTGTTTGTGCATGTGTCGTATTCAAAATATTTTTAAGATAAACATTAATTGATTGGAGAGTGTCAATTTGCTCACGTAATTGGAATAATAGCATTTGCTTATCCTTTTTGCATGTGATTCCATACCATATTTATGGTATATGTGTAGTGTTGAGGTGACACTTTATGACACTATTTTGATACACATTTTATGCTATTTAATAACTTATTTTATTGATTTGATTCCAAAAAAAAATAACTTATTTATTTACTTTTTAAATAATTATAAGTTATATTACTCTTTTATTTTTTATATAATTATTTTTACTAATTTGAATCCTGAGCACTCCCTAAAAAAGAATAATTATATAATTATTTTTAACTAATTTAAATTGAGCTAAATGAATTTATAAAAAAGAGATAAAATTTGTATATCTATTTTTATAAATAAAATTTAAATTTTAAATTTTATTTATAACAATCTAACCCTCTTAGTATTTGAATCAATAGACCTTAATTATTGTTCTTTTTTATTATATATACAATAAAAAATATTCAAAATTCATAATTTCATTATTTTTTTAAATTTTAACACTTAATTATTTTTTCTCTTGATGATTTTAAGAGTACATTTCACATTTTGGTGTGATATATTTAAAAGTATATTTTCTTTTCTAAATACCAACTCTAAAAATAAAAAATAAAGAAAAAACTACCACTACTTTTTTTTTTCTAAAACTAAAAAATATCAAGAATATTTAACATTTACACAACAATAAAATATAGTAGTAAGCAAGTAAATTAATGTTAAATATTAACCTCCTTACTCGTTTTTCTCCTCTCACAAATAATAATAAAGTCCGGTACTGAATTAAAAAAAGAAAATTAAAGAAAAGAAAAAGAGTACATAAATATTTTACTCTATGTCGCTGAAAGCTTGAACCCATGGATATACATTCAATACAATGTTTACAAATTCCAAATCAATGTCAAAACTGATAAGAATTTCGCCCATCATTTTGGAGTATAAAAAAAAAAAAAAAGCACATTAGAACATGAACATGCTATATATCTCTAGAATTCACAAGACATTAGAACATCAAGAATTCACAAGACTTCTTTAATTAATCAAGCATTAATTAATTGAAGTTGATTGACAAAATTTATCTTGTGCCGACTCAAAATTAACGTCCACAAATCTCAATCGTCAACAATGACATATATATATATATTATTACCACTTTTTTATTTGATATTTTTCGATATCCAGTAACCATAAAAATTTCAGATATTTTAAAATTGGAATAAGATGAACCCATAAGGGTTAAAATTCTCCTATCACCTATTTTTTCAATATATAAGACTCAAATTTAAAATTTTATTTATGAGAATTTAATATTTTTGACATATGAACTAACGGATAATAGTATTTATTGCCACTCATTTGATATATATATATATATATATATTCATGGGCCCATCATTATCAATATATAATCTTCTTCAAATATATATATATATATTTATGAATTTCATCATCCTAGTCCTAGCTCTCCATGTGAATGAAAATGAACTTACCTTGCCATTGTATTCAGTTCACATGCCTTGTGCCAGCACCATGCATCTTGCCTTTGGACCAACATTGTCTAACTTGTACATATTTATATATATATATTTTTTTTTGCCAGGAAGGTGGAGGGGTATTAAAAATTGACGGGCTTCGAAAGTGTTGGCCCACGTATATACATGTAGAATCTACATCACTTATAAGCCTTTAATTATTTTGTAAGTTTTCAATGTGGGATATATTCTTAACAGGGGAAGGGGGATCTGAACCCTCTACCACTAGACAGAGTTGATTCCGTGGCTGGAACTAGCCAACCCTAGGCGGGTAGCTCAACATATTTAAATATCTAAGAACATTATTCTTATGACTTGAACCCATGACCTCAAGGATTATAGGTACCCTTAACTATTTGAACCAAGTGGGAGGTTTGTACATATTTATATATTCTTGCATATGTATGTATAATCAATTGCTATTCCTGCATAGATCCCACAAGGTCTGCTGCAGCTACTCCCATTTACTGTTTTTTTTTCCCTCTCTCCACGCAAATATGATCAATTAATTTTTTAATCTTGATCCGATTATAAAATTACTAGCTCAATAACGATGAAGATATATAGTTTTTTTTTTACATTTAATTATTTTAGTATTTTATAATCACATAAATTTAAATTATTTTGGAATAAGAGTGAGAGGTGAATTTAAATTTAAATTTAAATTTAAGAGTATTTTATAGTCATATATATATATAATTTAAGAGAATATATATATATATACACAGGGGCGGAGTCAAAAAAAATTTCAGGGAGACAACCTTTACTTCATTTTAATATACTAGAAATGTTTCATTTAAAATAAACTAACAAAATAATATCTCAAATACACTAACTATAGTTTAAACTAATATATATATATATATATATACCCAAAAGATAACAACAAAGATAATCAAAATTAAAATGGATAATCAAAATCATGAGAAAAAAAAAATCAAATTTAGTTTTCTTCAATGAAAATTTCTCTTTTGAGAAATTTACATAATTATATCTATAATCAAAATCACATAAAAGATAATCAACTATCATAATATTAAAAAATATTATAAATTTATTTTTTAGCATAATAACTAATGAGCAAATTAAAGAAAAAAAATACATTAAGATTGGGCAAACTAAGTATGTGCAATAAAAAAAAATTGATAGCATATATAATTGATGAATGGCTAAATACTATACTAAATTACTACTCTTGTCAAATTGCTTAGTGCATAATAATTATTGAGCAAATTAAAGAAAAATATACAAATAGAAAGAGGTAAGGTATGGGTGACTAATTCAGGAGAAAGAAATGAAAAGGAGCGGTGAAGTATGGAGTTTTGTGAGAAACCAAGCCAAAAAGTGAAATTTAAAAATAGTGAAAAGAAAATTTAAGAAAAAGTTTTATTATTAGAACTTTCTAAAAGAATTATAATAATTTTTTGCAAAAAAAGAATTATAATAATAGACTATTGAGTTATTATTATGGATTCAATAAAGGTCTACAAAAAAATATTTACATATTCTATTGTTTCGAGAATATATATATATATTGAAAAAATTTAGTGGAGGTAAAATAAAAAAAAAATTTATACTATATTAAAAAAAATTTTATGGGCAGGGGGCAAGTGCCCCCATATATATATATATATATATTCTCTTAACATTTTTCTATAAATAAAATTTAAATTTGAGCCTTTAATTTAAAAAATTCAAATTTTTTATCATTTGAACTAACAAATATTGGTGAAAATAAAATTAAGTATGCTAAAAAAGGCTTACCAGTAATGAAAATCTCAATCTTTTTTATTTTTACAAATTTATATCACAATCTAAATAGAATATGAACTTCAAAATAGAATACACATTCATATTCACATCATCTAAATATTAATTATAATAGTTAGTTATATTTTAACCTAAATAAATCTAAAAAAACTAAATTAATAAGAATAAAATGTTTGATTTGTAAAGATTATATATTCATTTTTTTTAACTGATTAATATCTTCATATGAATATGAAATCCATAATAATAGAGGTAAGCTGTTTCTTTTCAGATGTTAAATTTAATTATTTAATTTTGACCAAATTATAATTACGATAATATGTAATATAAATTAATTTAATCAAAAATTGATATAATTTTATAAAATGTTGAAAATTTTATAGTTTTTTTAAACGTGAATAGTCCTAATAAAACTATATGATTATGTGCAACTTTTTAAAAACATCACAAAAGACCTTGGTACAAAATGGTACGAGACAATTATATGAGAATAACAATGATAATCTCTTTAACAAAAGAAAAAAAACTAACTTTGACCTGCCTAATCCAATTATTGTTGCTTCCATATGATTACATTTGACATCCATGCATTTAGAACAAAATAATGGTTGGTTAGGTTGGCAAGAAGATGTAAGAGAGAGATGTGAACTATTATTAAAAATGTAGAGGGCTACTTAGAATTTTGAAGTCATATACATAGAAAAAGACAAGCAAGGCAAAGTTGTTTTAGCCAAATCAATTAAAGCTAAACCTAGCTAGTGACCACTTTTCAAATCTTTCAAACTTTTTTTTTTTTTTTATGAGGAAAAATCTTTCAAACTCATATGCATGTATATTTTACAATTAATTAGTACCTTCTATTTTATTACATCAATATGTTAATTGAATTATTAATTGAGTATTTTTTTCTTAATTTCTATAAATATGTTCATAACTTTTTTTTTGTGTGAACCACCGATATTTAAAACTCATTGGATTGCAACTAATTCAGTTTGACCCAGGCAGGACCACAAGGGTTATAAAGATCTTCCAACAACTAATCAAACGTGACTACATACATCAGAACTTGAATATGAAACCTCGCTTAAGTGGGAATAATCTTCTTCCAGTTGATTCCAACGATTGTTGGTTTAATATGTTCGTAATTTTACAATATCATGGAGTAAAAAATTTATGCATATTTATGGGGTGCTCCTTTTCAAAATTTCTATAAACATATCATTGAGAACTTGTTACTTTTGTAATTTTTTTTTATATGAACCATTGTTATCCAAAATATATTGAATTCTAACTAATCTAATTCGATTCAGATATGATTATAAGGATAATAAAAATTTTCTAATAACTAATTTGATGTGGCTGTATTTACCATAATTTGAATCTAAAACATCACTTAAGCAAATACAATTTCTACCAGTTGATTTCAAAGGTTGTTGGTTATTTTTGTAATTTTTATTATCCTTTTAATCATTAATCTATCTTTGAAAATGAATATGAATGAGTCAATTCTATCAAAAAAATTAAAAAAATAAAAACCGTATGATTTTTTCCCTAGTGTTCGACTTTTATAAACTATCACATGGCAGCATAAACAAGAGAATTCAAAGTGTGGGGATTAAGCTATAATTGGATAGTGATACAAATAAATTATCAAATATTTAGCATATAAAAGGAATTGAAGAAATAAGAGATAACTTTACTTGAATCTCTTCTTAATATTTCTCTAGTTGTTCATTAATTGTAATTATCCCTTTTGCATGATAAGAGTGCTCAGCCTGATAGCCCCTTTGACCCCTTTACAACTTTGCTCTCTGAAAAAAGAAAAAAGAAGATAATAGTACTGGTGGCAAATTTTTATATGATGATCACATATCCATAGCCATATATAGGTGACCAATACAAGCATCAAAGTGTAGTCCAATACGGCATTGCAACTATATATTTGAGTGGAATCCCATAAATAATTTTTTTCGTTGAAGCATATATATATATATATATATATATATTTATTTATTTAGTTGAGTCAGAATCGCATGAATTTTTAAAACTCATCATCTTTATTTGGATATTTGCCACTTTGCATTGAGTGAGATCATGGAGTTTATTTTGTCACGTTGACGAACAAATAGAACACACACACATATGGGATTTTGTCATTCATTTTGGTGGGTGATGAATTGCTTCTTAGGGTTTGTTTGTGTTAAGGGACAGCGATATACTCAAGCTAACTATGCTATTCTTTTTGTTATATTTGTTACAACAAGACTTTATATTGTATCAAATCACTCTTTCATTTGCTTTCATTGTATTTATATACCTGTACTCTGTATCATCAATACACTAATAACATATTCAAGTTCCATTCTTTATATTGTATCAGAGCATTTTTTTTTTTTTTTGGCTCCCAATGAATTTGCTTCACCATGACAACCACCAACTCCAACGCAGCAATCATACCTGTCTTCACCACTCCCACTACCACAACCCAAATACACCATGCTTTCGCCATAAAACTCAATTTCCGCAACTATCTTGCCTGGAAAACATAGTTTTTGCAGTTGCTTAATTACCAAAACCTGACTGGATTTGTTGATGGCACTAAGCCAGCACCATCAAGAGAAATTCCCAACCCAACAAACTTTGCTCTCACTATTTCTAACCCTGACTTTACTGAATGGTTTGCCAAGGATCAAATGTTAATGACTTGGCTATTGTCTTCCTTAACCAAGGAAGTTTATTCATATGTTATAGGATTAACATCCTCTATTCAAGTGTGGAATGCTCTTGCTTAAGCTTTTGGTTCGGTATCACAAAACCAACAACTACAATTGAACATCGATCTTCAAGAACTCAAGCGGAATGACATGACAGTCTCACAGTATTTACAAAAGGCTAAAGCTCTCGCCGATGAATTTGGAGTGCTGGATGCCTACTTTCTATAGCTGAATTTAATGCGATTATATATCACAACATTGGTTCTGATTATAATCCCATCATTACAGCCCTCAATCTGGGGCCTAATCCAATTCCATTCCATGAACTACATGGATAGCTCACTACTCATGAAATTTTTCTTCAAAGCTCTCAAGAACCACCTCTAGCTCATCTCGTTTCCAAAGGCAATTCTTCTTCTCCGTTCACTAACAACTATGCTCCTCGTCTAAGTCTGCCCAACTCTCAACCACGATTCAACTCTTTCAACCCTCAAAGGCGGCTACGATGCCAAATCTATGGCTATCGGAATCACTCAGCCAAGGAATGTCATCTTCGTTACAATAGAATTGATGGCTTTTCTCAAGAAAATTAGGTCTCTTACACATCCTCAACCCCGAATTATTTATGTTGGTATCCTGACACTGGAGCTACAACATCACATGACATCAGATATTTCTTCCCTCTCTGTCAATGATTCTTACACAGGACAGGACCAAATTCACATTGCTAATGGCCAAGGTTTACGCATTTCTAACACTGGTTTCTCTACCATTCAATCTTCTACAAAAACCTTTGCATTAAATAATGTGTTACATGTCCCTTCCTTTACAAAATCTTTACTTTCAGTCTAAAAATTCGCTACTGACAACTCTTACTTTTTTGGTTTTTATCCCACTCATTTTTTTTTCAAGGATCAAGAAACGAAGCGACCCCTCCTTCATGGTTTGAGTAGAGATGGACTTTATACGATTGCATCCGTGCCTCAAGCAAACACTATAGAAAAAGTTTCAATTCAGGCCTAGTATGACCGCTTTGGTCACCCTAAAATAAAACATTATCACTAAATTAACAAAAGACTTTAAGTTACCTTGTATTGATTCTTTTAATGTTTCTAAGTTTCATTGTTCCTCATGTCAATTAGGCAAATTATCTAATTTTCCATTAGCTAAAGTAGATCATAAATCTACTGAACCTTTTTAAATTTTATATGCGGACATTTGGAGGCCTGCTCTTATTATTTCAGCAAATGGCCATCATTATTTTGTTGTGTTTGTGGATGAATTCACTTGATTTACTTGGATTTTTTGCATGAAACAAAGAAGTGAATTATACTGCATATTTTTAAACTTTAATGCTTATGTTGAACGTCAATTTAATATAAAAATTAAGGCTTTGCACAATGACTGGGGAGGTGAATATCGCAAATTGCACACCTTCCTCAATTCTCATGGCATTTCACATAGACTTGCTTGCCCCCACACACATAAGCAAAATGGTATCTCTGAAAGAAAAATTAGGCACATTATTGATACCACTCTTTCCTTGTTAGCTTGCTAACATGTCCCTTTTAAATACTAGACATTTGCAGTTGATCATGCCATTTCACTCATTAACAATATGCCTAGCGATGTTCTTTATGGCTCTAGTCCTTTTCAAAAATTTTATGGCCATGCACCAAATTATAAAGACTTTAAAACCTTTGGATGTGCAATCTTTCCTTTACTATGCCCTTACAACCGTTTTAAATTTGCATTTCCTTCACAAGAGTGTGTCAATCTTTGGTTTGCCAAAAATCATTTTGGTTTTACTTGTCTATACCTGTCCACGGGGTCTGTATATCATGCCCGTTTTGTTCATTTCAGTGAATCTTATTTTCCTTTTTCTTCTCAACCATCGCTTGCAGGTTACAACACGCCACTTGAAACTCAACCTTGGATGACAATCGTACAAAGAAATCCACTCCACTTCGGACACCACCCAGGTATGGTTTCCTCTTCCATCTCTACCTCTAGCTCTACTTTACCTACCAGTCCAACTTTTATTCCAACTCTCCAATCCACCAATGACTCTACTTCCACCCCTTCCATACTATTAACCACTGATCCATCTCCTCAATCTTCTTTCACCAATCGCCTTATCCAACCTGTAATTCCATAAATGCCAAGAGGGGGGGGGGTGAATTGGCTTTTTAAAGAATATGGGTAATTTTCATTTTACACCCAAGAGCAACCAAAAATAGAGTAAGAGATGAATTAAATAAATGATTAAGAGTAAAAAAAACACCAAGGATTTATAGAGATTCGGCCCTCAAAGCCTACTCCTCTCATCAACCACTTGCTGAGAGTTTTAATCCACTATCAATCTACTTCAAGGTGTAGATCAAACCCTTTACAAGCTTAAACCAAAGCTACATAAGTGTTTTCACAAGGCTCACACTCTAACCCAAGTGTTTTCAATGGCTCACACTCAAACCCAAGTGTTTTTCAAAGGCTCACACTCTAACCCAAATGCTAAGAACAATCCTCTTAGCTTACAAGTGATTAAAACCCTAACCCAACTCATTCAATCTCACTATTGAGCTATTGAATGATGATTTTAAACACTCACCAACCCACACTCAAGAATACTCTTGAGATAGAAAGAATTTACAAGAATTAAAGATTAAAGCTTGGGTGGTTGAAGAATGAATTCAAGATTAAATGCTCAAAGTTTGCTCTAAATGTGTTTGCTCAACTTCATCAATCTTCTCTAGCTGATTTCTGAGTTGTATTTATATCTTCATAGAAGAAAAGAGCTGTTGGAGGTGCATTTAATGCAAATAGAGCCATTTCAACCACCAAGAAAAAAGTCCTCTGCACGTTTATCATGACTCATGACAAATCGTCATTGGTCATGATAGTCGGAAAGCCAAGATAAAGTTTGAATTCGCGCATTTTCATGATCAAGAAACTGGTGGTGACACTGGTGATGAAACTTTCTGCCACTTTTGAGATTGGCCGTCATTGCTCATGACAGGTCTGTCATCACTCATGACAAGTGTGTCATGACCATTTTTGCTCATGACTCTGATGGTGACATTGGTCATGAAACTCTCGGTTTCTCTTGAAT
>CATIWK010250305.1:0-18863 GCA_949634005.1 Mallotus japonicus
ATGTCCGAATCAAAAATTGCTTGGAAAGATTATAGAACTTATGACATAATATACTTAAGGGCAAAAAAGATATGATAGATATGGGATAGTCTCTCTCTAAAATAATCCTCTCCTTTTCTTTTATCCTTTCTTTCTTCTCCATCTGCATTTACTCTTCTCCACTACTCTCCGGTAGCATTAATGGCGACCTCATCAACACTTCCTCTTGACACTGGACAAAAATCAGTCCAAAAGAAAGCTACTAAAGATGATGTCCCTGTCCTGGACTTTAACACTTCATCGACTCCTCTCCCTGAATATTTGCAGAACAGGCTAGCGTGTAAGATCTTAACATCGCGTATTTATATAGCTAACAGCCTGCTCAACATTCTTTCGCAAATATGGCCATTCATCTCTGATCTTCAGGTTCAAGAGGTAGGTCCTAAAAACACCTTCTTGTTAATCTTTAAGAAAGCTGATGAAAAGGACCGAATCAAAAATGGTGTCCCATGGTCTGTTCACAAATCTCTTATGGTCATGGTGGATTTGAATCCTTCTTTATCTTTTGATGAACTTGATTTCAACTCTGAATGCTTTTGGATTCAAATTTATGGTCTGCCTCTTAATCAGATTACCAAGGAAAAAGCTTTTAAAATTGTTCAATCTATGTTCCTTGAGTTATTATCCATTGATGATCAGCTTTATTATAACAACTTTTTCTCTCATGTAATGAGGCTGCGTGTTCGGGTTGATTTGAAAAAGGCTCTTCCCAAAGGTTTCATGAACAAAATCAATGGGAAGAGCAAATGGGTAGTGATTCAGTACGAAAGGCTCCCTGGTTTATGTAGCCTTTGTGGTTTGTTCAATCATATCACCAAAAACTGCCCAACCTTCATAACAGAGGAAGAAATTACTGAATGTGTCTATAGCAACAAAGCTTATGGCCCGTGGATTCATGCTTCTCTATTGAAAAGAGCTGTGTTCCATTCACCATTAACTAAAGAAGAAAGCACTGTCCCTGCCCAGCTTTCCAACTTCATTGAGAAGCTGTCTCTCAATCAAGAATCCCAAAAGCGTCCTCCAAACACTCATAATGTGGTGCTTCAGTTAGAAAATTTTCTGACAAACCATGCTCAGCTAGTCGAGGCAAGTAATGATGGCCATGCAGGAGATGATGGCCTTGTCCCGTCAAAATGGCGCCTGCAGATGGACTTTGAAAGTCCCGTTCAGGTTGGCATCCCCAATGACTCTGAAGGACATTGTTCCAAGAGAAAAGATATATTTTCCTCTCACTCTGAAGCCCAAGCCCAAGGTGACATTCCAAGCCCCAAGACCAAGCTCTCCAAACAAGTTCAAAGCCCAAGTGACTCATCCTCTACTAGCAGCCCATTGAAGATAGCTCTGCCAGATGGAAGTCCTTCAAAGCCTGCCGCAATTAACATAGCTGCTCAAACTGCTACTTCTCTTACAGAGAAACTCGAATGTGCCATGCTCACTATGGAGTCTCTCTTTGGCACCTCTGGAACTAGCAGCAACAAACCAGGCTCAGCTAGGAAAATTAGGAAGTTCCGTATGAAAGATATGGTAAGAGCTCAGTCTTCTAAGATGTCTGCTAAAGCCAAAGCTCCATCTATCCAAGCTCTCCCTACCAGCTCTGTGTGACAGCTGGCTTTATTTTGTTTTGCCTTTTTGCTTTGATAGTCAAGTTATATACTTCTACGTGCATGCTATCTGTTAGTAGGAGTATCGATATTGACTATCTTTTTCTGGTAGTTCTATTGACTGTCTATCTTGATGGTCTTTGTTAGGGTGTTTATCCCTTGTTGCCTTCTGGCTTGTTCAATGATTTTAATGGTTCGAAAAAAAAAAAAGACATAATATACTTAATCAAATAATTTTCTTTTTTTACCTTGTGTCTTCGAGCCATATATTTATATTAACATTTGATCATAATATTGAGCTTATGTTATATCAAATTGTGTGGTATGTTATCAATTTCAATTATAAAAAAATATGGAAAGATTAGCATTTTTCTCAAAATTATGTAGATTGATGAATGAAGACATAAAGGGCACATCGATGCCCGACTCTTACATTAAAAACTTTTGGAAAATTCTATGATAATTTGGTACGTACCCTTTTAGTTCACTAACAGTCAGCATCCTCTAAGCCAACAGGATTGATATAAAATCTTCCATGTGGATTTGGTCTATATGCATATTGGTAGGGCAATACATACATACATATACTTAGGGATAAAATTGCATTATTGGTGAGGTCCAAATTGCACATTCCAATACACATATATCACTCAAATTCAATTAAGGTTGCATTGCATGTATGCATATATGCATATATTGGTGTCACTACTCACAAGTGAGACCTCACTCAAGACAGCAATAATGGTAGGTCCCTTATATTTATATGTATATGCCTTGCAAAAGTAGCTGTAAAGAATTTGCTAAGCTGTCATTGCCTCTAATTAATTCAACATATAATCCATCAGGTCCTATTAGTATTAGCTTATCATCATAACAACTACAATAATAATTTTATATATTTTTATTAATTTTTTTTTCTAAACCACCAATATTTAGAGTTCTCTGAACTATAATTAATTCAGTTCAATTCAAATAAAACTACTAGAACGACAAACATTTTTTAATAATTTATTTAACGCAACTGCATACACCACGATTCGAACTTAAAATGTTGCGGGAACAGCCCCATACCAAATCTGAATGGTTGTTGGCTGTTTTATTAGAATTTTTAATGGAACAATAATGTGTCTTAACTTTTGTTTGCAAATGAGCAAAAGAGTTGCAGAGGTAATAAAAGCTATATGCATATATAGCTTTTTGTATGACAGATATGATTAACCTGGTCTTTTAATTAAGATGGTTAATCAACGTTTAAATCAAGTGAATGAAAGATATCGTAAAGCATAAGTTATAGCTTTAATTGAACATGTTTAATCCTTAATGTTCAAAGACAATGATGTGAACCTAATGATCCTGCCCTAGTTACTGTCCTACTGAATATATAATGACTTGCATTGTGTTTTTGGTTCTAGTTACAGTGGATGAATTAGTTATTAGGAGACTTTTATTGTCATTTTAGCTTTGTTCCGGATCAAACCGGATTAGTTAGAATTTAGAGGAATGTAATATATAATGACTTGCATTGTGTTTTTGTTGTATTTTTTTAATATCAACAAAATTTTTAATGAAAAAAAAAAGGAAGGTTCAAAAGGTGAAATGATATCAGAAGGCTAAAATATGTTGAAGAAGATAAAAACTTGTCATGATATTATTGAATGACAGTCAGTGATGAATGAGTGTTGGACATTGAGCTGCAGATCACTTAACTTGAAGTTGTTGAATTTTAAGTGCTTGGTATTGGAGAACATGATGAGAATTGACTTATTCTGTGCAAAATACAGCCAATACAATCTGCACTCAAGCTACATGCTATTCAATTTAGAGCAAGTTACTGCAATGCAACCTCTTGGCAGCAAAAGTGGCTTGATTGCCCTTCAAATTATTTATATTACCATAGCTTCTCTCACCGATCTTTCAATAAATAATTTCTGAATGCATCTGACCGAACATAAAAGATATATCTTTAATTTCTGAATGCATCTGGCTGAACATTAAATAAAATATATATCTTTTAAACCTGTGAAAGATATTAAACTAGTTAAAATTTGTGTGTGCAAATTTAGAACCAGAAATTTGTTCTACTCTCTTCTTGAGTACTTTATGTTCCTATGGCAATAAACATACACATGACAAATCAATCATCATCAAGAAATGCTTATGAAGGAATTTATCAAGTGCAGTAGTTCAAAAATTCAATGAGAAATTATGATTATTCCTTAAAAAAAAGCTTGAATGATAATGATGTGAACCTACTCATAGCATGTTAAGAATAAGAAACCATGGCATTGTATACAATAAAAAAAACTAAGCCACAAAATGCTGATTACCCTGTCAAATCATTTGCATTATATCTATTATCCAACACTAATATTGTTTTTTCAAGATAAACACTGTAGTTCAATTCATGAATATTGTTCATTGGACATGTGGTCCAGAACCAACCAATTAGTGGGCATCTAATAAATTTTGCAGACACATAATTTGAGTTTTTCTTTCTGCAGATTGATAGGAGAGAAAAGGGTGTGATGTTAATTGAATGGTGTTGTTAACTAAATATTATTAATGTTTGTGGTAGCACATTCATTAATCATATTTATAAAGACTTTGTATGATGGTACATGATGATATTGTTGGCATATTTTATCTCATGAAAAGTGCCAAGTTAGAAATGACAAATTAAAAGAAAGAGAAAGTGCTACAAAGTTTATCCATTGGGGACATGGTTTTTTTTTTTATTATTCATTTATTATTTTTAAGGGTTATCAATCACACATTAAAAAGAAAATTTATCCACCTTTTTTTTTCTAGACGAAATGGTTTTAATATGTTTTAGTATTTTTAAAAGAAATAAGGATCGGTTTTTGAACTCTCCATGCTCACACTGAATGGCTGAATGCCACTGTGCTAAACAAGGACAAGCAAAATTTATCCAACCATTGTCCTCTCTTTGTAGTCTATCTAGTGGCTCAGGTTGGGTTCGATTCCCCACTCCCCTGACTTCCCAATTGTTAAAAAAAAAAAAAATTATCCACCTATCACTTGAGAATATAGAAGTTTTTTCGTTTTTCTTTTTCAGTTTTTTTGAAGTATTAATGTATAAAATAGAGGATGCTGTGCATGATCATAGTGTTGAAGAGTTCTAATGTAATAGATAATAAAGCACCAAACTCAGTCAGTAACTATCATTGGTTAGTTAAATTGAATTCCTCTAATAGACATTGATGGAAGGAACATTCTAAACACAACAACGTTGGCAGTGATCAGAGCCTCAGAGGTACACAGCAACGGCCATGTACAAGGTTTGGCATCTTAAGATTTGTGCTGTTTTTGGACTCGAATTTCATGTAAACTTGGCCTTCAATGTTATGGGCCTAGGCAGACAATGCATATCGAATTTAACTTGTTTATCCATGGTAAAGCCACACGTTAGTGTCGATATGTCCGAGTGGTTAAGGAGACAGACTCGAAATCTGTTGGGCTATGCCTGCGCAGGTTCGAATCCTGCTGTCGACGCTTCAGCTAATTTTTTCATTTTTGTTCGATGGGCAAAACCGTCATTTCGACACCAAGCCAGACATTAAAAATTCATTTTTGCACCATTTTTTTTTATTAAAAAAAATAATAGCAGAGCACACTCTTGCCATGGCTTCCGCCCTCCACTCAAGCCTCATTTTCCTCCCTCCAAAAACCCTAACCATACCCGCAACCGCCTCCACCTCCGCCGCCGCAGCCCCCGCCACTATCAGTTGCGGCGCCAATCCACGTTCCAACCGCGGACCGCTAGTAAAAGGTAGAATCTTAAGCACAGAAGCCATCCTAGCCGTCCAGTCACTGAAACGCTCTTTCGCTAAATCACCACCGTCGAATCTCCCGAATCTCTCACGCCTAATCAAATCCGACCTCCTCTCAATCCTCCGTGAGCTTCTTCGCCAAGATCTTTGTCCACTAGCTCTCCACGTCCTCTCCACTCTCCGGTCAGAGTACCCTAACCAAATCGACCTAAATCTCTACGGCGAGGTCATCTCGGCTCTTTCGAGAAACAAATTGTGGGACGATATTGACCGTGTGATCGATGATTTGGAGAAAGACGAAGGGGAGATAATGTGGGATAGCGATAAGGGAGTGCTGAGGTTGATTAGAGGTGTTGTGGACGCGGAGAGGAAGGAATCAACGGTTAAGATTGTTGAAATGTTGAGGAGAAGTGGGTGCGGTGTGAAGTGGCCCGGTGATACGTATGTGATTGGTGTTTTGAGTAAAGGGCTGAGGAAGATGGGCGAGGAGAATTTAGCTGATGAGGTTGATAAGGAGTTTGGTGGAATTTTTAAGGGTAAGCTGTAGAAGTTAGAAGGTTTTAAAAAAAAAAAGAATGAAACTGTGTTTATTAATGTTCTGTTTAGTGTAAAGTTTGTTAATTTTTTATGAAACTGTGTTTATTAATGTTCTGTTTAGTGTAAAGTTTGTTAATTTTTTATATTTGCTCTCTTTAATTGATGAATTTCATTTCTTGATTGGTCAAGATGTTGCATTTTGCAAGATTGCATGCTATAAGTTCAATTCACTTCTCAATTATTTCAAATGCTTCTTAAAGTATGCTTTTTAGAATGTTTTTAGTATAAATGAATTTCATAAAATTTTATGGAATTCATTTGCAATTCCAAATTTTTAAATTTGTGGAATTGATTATAACTAAACCAAATTCTATCAAAAATGGTTGGAATTTCTAAATGAATTCCATAAATTTTAAGTCTATACTTTTAAATGACTAAAACACCCATCCTTGTTTTTATTTTCAAAAACATTTTTATATTTAAAAGGGTATTTTTGACAAAAATTTGAATTCAAGATTTATTCCAAACACAGTATAACAAAATATGGAACTCATTTCAAATGAATTCCATAAACTATTCATTTAAATTAAACACACTTCATTAATAAAAATTCATTTGCAAATGAATTTTATTTCCAAATGAAATGAATTTTTTTATGGAATTGAACCAAATAAGGACTTAAAGTTATTGCAAACATGTGATATCCGTTGTCAATACGTAGGATGATTCAATTTTAAGGCTTTGGCTTTCTTTACAGGTCATTATGAGGCTGGCTGGACTCTTTAGTGATGCCTTTGTTGAGTCTGGACTTGTCCTACAGAAATATGCTAAACAACCAGAGTTAAAGGTACAAACCGTAAGTTATCAATTACCCTTTTCTGCTGAGTCCGGATTGTTTTCTTGATATTGTGATGTTAGATTTAGAACTAGAACACAGATTTATAGGTTAAAAATCCATATTTTCTGTGCAATAGTCGTGAAGCTTAATCATTTTCATGTTGGCGAATTATGTTTTTGATTTGTTTTTCTCTTTATACTTGGATATATTCCTTGTTTTGCAAGCTCAGAAATTTATTTTAGTTCATTTTATTTTTGTTGGGGAGTTCTTCAAATTCACATGATTTTGAAAGACAACTTTAATAATATTTACAATTTCAAATTTGCAAGTACTGAGAACTCCATTCTCCTGTTATGATTAGTTGTTGTTTCGATACACTTTTGTCAATATGCTGGATGGAGGAAAATTATAATTTATCATCACTTTTCATTGGCAAGAATACCCAGGATACCCAGGACTCGCGATAACCATGTTAGGAGGTCTGACATTATATTGGATGAATGTTTGCTTCTCAGCATGCATTTGAAGGAGTTTTAGTTTGCGGCATTTTCATGTTTCTCTTTACTTTTGCTTGAGAAACTTTTGCCTTTGTGCTTGTGCCATTATTTAATTAGTTTAGGGACATGTTAATCAGGCATAGTTATTTTGTGGTTGCAGATGGATTTCTAACGGTGCGTAAAAGTAAACAAAGTAATAATGAATGTGCTGCATGGAGTTCAGCCTTACAGAAATATGGGTATGCTATCTTATATATTTTTTTCAACCATTACACTTGATTGCTACTGTATGCAATTTTCTTAATATTTGAAACTTGTGGCCTTGTGTAATGGTTGCAGATACCCTAAATTGAGCAATGTCAAGGAGTTGATTTAAAAGAGTGGCTATGGTTAAAGTAAGCCAGCAGAGAATTGCGCTGACTGTGTAAATGTTATTTAGATATCTCATTTAAGCAGAATAGTGGACAGGTGATCTCATAGTTTTATTTGTTACATGAGGAGTGGGGTCTTTATTCATGCCTGTGTACCTGTTCTGTACATTGGAATAGATTATTGTATTAATAGAATTTGCAAAGATCATGTTTGCATTGTTTTTTGCTTGCAGAATAATGGATTTTAGGTAATCATGTAGGCTTTAGTTTTCAGTGTTTTAGCTATAAAAGGCATTAGACTTGCTAAAAGGATCTGGTCTTAATCCATCTTCCAAGGCGTGTGATTTTGTGAGGATATACATATATTCATTTCTTCAACAATATAAAAATCATTTCTAATGGATGTAAAGAGATCCATCTAGTTAGGGGAATGTTGTTGAGCGGATGTGGATGTGCTCGATGAGCATTGATTTATAAAAAATGTGTGTGATGTGTAACGTTAACTTCCATAAATCGGCTCTACCAATTCATATGTGCACCAGCAAAATTTGGAAATTGTTTGTCATACACAATTAGAATGTCATGATAAATTTTGAATCTCAATCTCAATTAAAATGCTGTAATTTAACAACCATGTTAATGTTTATTTCATAGCCCCGCATTAGTGTTGCGGAGAAGTGATTGCGAAGCATGAATATTCTGAATTGGCATTGGCATTGGCATGTACACAAACTTGGATCCTCCTTTCTTTGATAACCATGAACAAAATGATCAACCTTATGAAAAACGAGTAATTAATTAATTAAGGGCAAATTCTTACTTAGTTCAGGAGTTTTACTCCCCACGAGGTCAGATTTTTTTCTTTTTTGAGCTGTTGTCGCCTCAAGGACGACTTGGATTACAACAACTATCATTATCAACTATTATATATAACAATTACAACTATTATCAACAATTATATATATATATATATATATATATCCTAGGAGTGGCTAGAAATTGGACATTTAGTCTAAAACTTTTGCACTCTTTAGAATTTGAACCTGAGATCTTTAGAGTCCCAAAGCCTCCTCTCATTGGCCCCATGAGGTCAGATTTGCAACACATACTTTAAATATCTCGCATTTGACTAATATCCTTAATACAAATCTAATGGTTAGATATTATACACCAGATAGACAAGAATTTCACTTAATCAAATTCCTCTTCATTTCTTAATCATTATCCAAGCATGAATTGCTATAGTTTACAGCAACTGCCCGGCATTCCATTCGCAACCACTAAACTAAACTGGCCTTGGCCTTACTTACTCTGCTCCGCCCGGCCCAAAGACGAGTATAGTCGCGCTTGCACCACGACACAACGTTGACCTCACTTGCACACTTTCCCTGACGCCATGACGTCGCTAGTTTACAATCTCCAAAAACATAATGCATGTGTACATCTCCTAATGTTCTGGAAAAAACATTAAAAAAATAAATAAATTAAAATAAGACCAAAATACCCCCTTTAACGGGGAAAATATGCTACTGCCAACACCACCACCCATTGATTGCAGCTAATAAGCTGAAATCATTCTATTCTTGGTTTTTGGTACATGTGAATAGTGGCTTAAGCACAGCATCATCATCTTTCCCTTTTGTGCTCATCAACCCTAGCAAAGCAACATTAATCGTTCCATTTCAGTACCCAAATGAGCACCACCACCGCCGGTGTTTCACCGCCGCTACTGGTTCCTCCGGCAGAGCATGAATGGTTTCGTACTTACCAAACACTGCTTCCTCAATGGCAGTCACTCTCTCTCTCTCACCAGGTGAACTCCCCCACCCACTACTTGCTTTCTTTTACCTTGATTAATGGAGTTTTAGTGTAAAGTTTTAATTTTTATTCTTTTAGGTCTTTTTTAATTTGCTTGATGGTGTGACTTGTATTTGTTTTGTAATATTTGTTGAATTTCTATTGCAGTCAATAATACCAATTTCAATTTCTAGAGTTAATCAATTTGATGCTGCAAGATTAGACATTGAAATGTCTGCCATGTTAAAAGAACAATTGGTTAAGGTCTTCTCTTTAATGAAGGTATATTTATATATTCTGTCTTATCAATTTTATACTATTGATTTGTATTTATTGGTGGTCTGATGATACATACATGATGAAACAGTTGTTTAATTAATTTGTTTCTCTTTGGTTTATTGGGATTAGCCAGGAATGTTATTTCAATATGAACCAGAACTTGATGCTTTCCTTGAGTTTCTTATTTGGAGGTTCTCCATTTGGGTAGATAAGCCTACTCCTGGAATTGCTCTTATGAATCTCAGATACAGAGACGAACGTGCTGTCGAGCCTAGAGAAAAAGGTATGCAGGTCTGAACTTTTCTTGCATATACTGTCCCTTTAAAACACTAGCTCTGTGTTGTTGTTCTGGATTGATAGAAACTGTTTTAACTATTGAACTGATTTTGATAAAAATTTAGTGAAGTGCTGATGGCACAAAAGTTTTAATCGTCTTATATGCACTTCTAGTCATAAATTAACAAAGATTTCATGCCATTTGGACATGAAAATAAATATTTCTAGGGCTTCACTCAGACCATTATTTACATTCTAGCTGAAAATTTTTTATCAGAGTCAAATAAGTAGAGCAGAGTGAGCAAATATACAAGTCCCTTAATATTTTTTCATGAGAAGTGTTACTTAGCCTGTTCCCTCTGCTTTTATGTTGTGTGTTTCCAACAGTCAGAACAGGTTTGGAAGGACCTGGACTCACTATGGCTCAGAAACTTTGGTATTGCATTGCCACTGTTGGTGGGCAATATATCTGGGCTCGCTTGCAGTCATTCTCTGCTTTTCGTAGATGGGGTGATTCTGAACAGGTAAACTTTTGTGTTTTTTGAGAATTAATTTTCTCATCAACCTCAACCTGTAGGCAGAGGCCACTAGCACGCGAGTGTAGATTTTGGATTGAACAGGGTGCTGATTTGTTTATTGTATTGTTCAGAGGCCACTAGCACGGCGAATGTGGATTTTATTACAACGTATTGAGGGACTCTATAAGGCTGCGTCATTTGTCAACCTACTCATATTTCTTTACACTGGAAGGTATGCTTGTTTAATATAATATTCGATAAGAATAACATACATGAAAGAGGTGATGCAGAATATGAAAGTTTCTATTAAATTAGTGTTCCTATAGATGGCTGTCTATATAATTGAACATCAATGTTTTTCTCACTTCATGGGTGAAAAACGGGGTAGGACTCAATCCATGCAAAAGAAAATATTAATGTCTCATTTTGTTTTAATATGACAAAAAATTACAAGTGCATGGGCATAAAGAAACCAGAATATAGTGGTCTTCTTGTTTGGTTCACAAAGAAGTAGATTGTCATTATCTTAATTTCAATATGTCCAAGTAATAGCCATATGTATGGGTAATTGTTCTCTGTGGATTAGTTTGGACATGGTAGTAGATTTGCAGATATAGAATAGATTCCTTTGTAGTGGAAGGTAGTAGATTTGTGGATGCAGAATTGAGCCCTCTATTGTGGAAGTTGTGATTTCCACCACCAGTTAATAATTATTCTAGCCTGAAGCCTATAAATGGATAAGTCCATATTATATATGTACTCATTTTTGGAAACCCTATTCTTCTGATATTTACTATTTGTCTAAATAACATTTCTGCTTTATTTTTGTCTGGCATATTTAATTGATAAAGGTGCATATTTAGTATGATTTAATTGCTGAACATTTGTTGATATGAAAAGATTATTCTGTTAATTATCTATTTGGAGCTGATGAACTTCTATATTCCTGTCTTTGCTGCAGATTTAGGAATCTTGTTGAAAGAGTATTAAAAGCAAGGCTTGTCTATGGAAGTCCTAATATGAACCGAGCAGTTAGCTTTGAGTACATGAATCGCCAATTAGTGTGGAATGAATTTTCGGTAATTGATTCTTAGTTTCAAGAATCTTAATCAGTTGATCTTAATATTTACATATTATAGTTTATTTTGGCCCAAAGTTTGATATAAGGAAATGCTCTTTCATAACTTGTTTTCTGGGTCACTAGGCTATCATGGCTTTATCCTGGATTTCGTCACATATAATCCTTTTCTTTTTCTTCAATGCAATATTTGTAAGTTCTATGGCACATAAATCATGCAAAGTTATTTTTCGGTGTCTTGAGAGTATGTTCACACATCACTTAAACTGAAGTGCCTTTTGCCTACCACCTTGTGATTCTCTTATGCAATGAGATCAGTTGTCATTCAAAAAATGCTTCCTACTTGTCTGTTATGCTCCTGGGCTGCAGAATTTAGAACCATCTGTTGCTGGAAATTGGCAATGGAATATTGTGCATACAAATAAGTTTTGCAATAAGTTACTAGCAAATTGGTAGTAAGGTGGTTATTATTGTGATTTGTGAATACATCCTGAGTTCACTTCAAATCAACTAGATCAAGGCTACTTTGGCTGCTTTCTTTGCTGAGACTTGTCCAGGTTGACTGTGTTACAAAGTTAATTGACTATTCAAGTTGAGCCTGATGATCTGCATCTTGTCAATAATTTGATTTTAAACATATATTTTTTGTAAAGTTATCTGATTAAATATTACTATTGCTCAATAAAATAAAACTGTCTTAATGTTAATTTTAGAGGATGATTTACCTTGCCAATGGGGACTTGGCCTACCCAAGTCCTTGCGTGGCATTTCACAGGTCGCAGCATTCGAGACCTGTCCCCCGCATTTTACAAGTTAAATTCCCGCACCCCCCTTCAAAAAAAGAAAAAGGATGATTTGCCTCCACCTTAAATGTGTAGTTAATTTTGGCTCCCTCTTGGAGATTTTGTCTTTTGGCTGTTGCTCAAAATGCCAAGGTATTTGCCACAAGGTATTCTGTCTTGATAACTTGTTCTGGAACTTACTTCTTTTGGCTGTTATGCAGGAGATGCTGTTGTTGCTTCTTCCTCTTCTTAATTCATCATCAGTTAGAAACTTACTGAGCCCATTTTCAAAGGACAAAACCTCAAGTTCCACGGTAGATGATAGCATTTGCCCTGTTTGCCAAGCAACTCCAACCATTCCATTTATTGCTCTTCCATGTCAGCACAGGTATATATCACTTTTTGCTTTATTATTTTAACTATGGGAAGTTACCTTTATCCTGAGTTTGCAATGCCTCTATTGTTAGTTTTTTCATGTATGTCACATTCCCTAATTCTTTTAGCCTATTAACTTTATCAATGTTATTTCTGAACTTTAGCGGCAGGAAGTTTTTTGAACAAAAACTGCTCAAACACATCTGGCAGATCTTCACATGTTTTTAAACTTTAGAGTACTTTCAACTCCAGCTTTCTAGGGTAACTCTTTCCCATGGGCAGGTACTGCTATTATTGCCTTAGAACAAGGTGTGCTGCATCTCCATCATTCCGGTGCCCTAGATGCAGTGAACAAGTGGTAGCTATGCAGCGGCATGGCGGTTTAGCTAGCCAACAAAAATCCTAGAAAATGGATAATATAGAATCAGTAGGAAGAAAATCACCATAGTGTGTTGTATAAACAAAAAGTGCCTGAATTAGGCATACAATTAAAATCAAGGAATCAAGCTGTAGAAGTATTTATTCCCATAATTGAGTTGGGAATACCATTCTTTGTCATCATTCTGCAATCAAGAAAAATTCTTTTCCTCAATTCATAAATTCTTGAAAGGCTCAGCAGCTCATTTCTTCTTGATTGTGGAGTCCCCACAGTTTATGGGTTTCCATCTTGTACTGTTATCATGTAAAAACAAATACAAAGGTTCATATCATCAGTGGCTGAAATCTTTATTGAAGTGATGACAAGTTACTGTGTTTATGTGGGGATGCTTTGATCATATATATATATGGATATGGTTCATGTCTCTAACCCTCTCTTTATGAGTGGAAGCATGTGATGTAGTTTTATGCCTTTTTAAGAACCAAACACAGAATTGAAGAGCAGATAAGGATACATTGTTGCCTTGCCCTAAAATAGCTTTTGCTTTCTTCAATTATGGTCATGAAATGTCTTCTGTTTTCTCCTATAATGGTCTCTCATATCAAAAGCATTTGATAATTAACAAGTCTCTCATCTTATGCATTTCCTTTATTATCTTGCACTTATACGTCAATAAATTGGCTTTACCATTTATTGATAGTTACCTGCTGCATACATCAGCAGGCAATTTAAACATTCTTCTATAATGGCAGGCTCAAAATCAAAGTACTCCACTTCCATTATATAGTCCCATTAAATTCACACTTATCATCAGGTGTTTTATTACTACAAGGAACCATCACTACTTCTAGTCAACTGATCCTTGTCGACAATTTGTCTCCCAACATCACCCCCTCAACATGTCAAAAATTTAAAGAAAGTCTGTATCACATCAGCTTCTCTACTGTAACTACTACTTTTTTTTTTCTTTTTCCCTCATTTTGTTTATGTTGAATTAGAACATAAATAGTTTCTCGTGATAATTGATAAAGTAGACTTTATTTCGTTCAGACAATAAAAACACCCCATTAAAATGATAGAATAAGAACAAAATTTTATTAGGTTGATTTCATTAAAGATGGAGAAACTTTATTTCGTTCAACCGAATCTATCAATTAAAAATAGTTTTATAAACTAATACATAATTAATCTAAGAAAACTATAACAATTAACCACAAGAACTCAACAGATAAACTGGAAGCGGTACTATCCGTGAATCTAACGTGTACATCCAACAAGTTCTGTTCAGAAAAACAAATGTATTCTATCACAAGAAATTTTCCACCAATACAGAAACTGGCATAAATTTCTCAGGCAAATGGCAGCTGATAATGTACGTTTTCTAACTATACTTTATCTATTTTATATATTGTACAGAATTTCAACATTAACAGTACAATATTTTCTTTGCATATATATTATCCTTATATTGAGATTCCACAAAACTATCATTTTCATTCATTCAAATTACAAAAGTTGTGGGCCTCTCTTTACCAACGTTGGATGCATATGTAATGAATTATCAGTCAAAGGGATAGATATTTTTCAATCCTATGAT
Organism: Mallotus japonicus; assembly: GCA_949634005.1. Classification (NCBI taxonomy): domain Eukaryota; kingdom Viridiplantae; phylum Streptophyta; class Magnoliopsida; order Malpighiales; family Euphorbiaceae; genus Mallotus; species Mallotus japonicus. Next base: position 14,756 of record CATIWK010250305.1, read on the forward strand.
TTTCACTGTTTGATATACATGTATATATGTTATCCCGAAATCAACACCTTGACTGATCTTGAAGAATTTCTTCATCCTACAACACTACAAATCAAATTCATCCAAAAATAAAAAATAAAAAACACACTCACATACCCAATTGCCTCTCATTCTTTAATAGTTCTCTACAAGAAAAAAAAAAGGTTAGAGTACGTCTGATCATATATCACTTTCATTCTGTTTTTTTCTTTACCATGTTGAGTACTATCTGTACAAGTACCATATACAAACTTTCTTATGTAACTCAACATTAGAATTATTTAAAGTGATTCAAAGAGGTTATTTCTCTTTTCAACTATTTAAATTCGATTTTTATAGTTAATATTTAAAAAAAATAAAATTTACTTCAATACATTATACAGACTTGAAAGATATACCGGAAAAATTTATACAGATAAATACTAAAGTTTAAAAAAAATAACAATATATTATTGCACCAATATAAAAAATAAATAAATATTTTTTAAAACAGGAACTACTGTAGGTTAAAATGTTCAATCATTATATTTTGTCTTTGAGTTGAAGTCTAAATTAAATGAAAACCATCACCATAGCTTATCTGGCCTTTTTGCTTGGATGCATGTGCACTTAGTAGTTAGTACACATTAGCAGCCTCAAAAAATATGTGTGTGTATATGTATATATATATATATATAAAACATGAAGTGTGCACATAATATAAGATTCTGAATATGGGTTTGAATTCCCTCCTCTTCCCAAAAAAAAAAAAAAAAAGAATATGGGTTTGCTAGGTTTGAATTATTGCACTAGAAAAGAGAAAAGCATGATAATGCGAAATAGACAAATATTAATACTATTATACCCTAATCCTACTCTAATCCTAACTCCAAAAACAATCCCAATGTACCACCCCAAATCAAGGAAACAAGTTTTATATCTACATACATGAGCAGCTTGTACCAAAAAACATAAGTTTATGGACTGAAAACACTGCCCACCAGCTTTTTCTTGCCCCCACTTTATAATAAAGCAAAAGCAAAGGAATAAAAAAGGCTACTAAATGAATGAAAGAAGAAGGAAACATATGCAAAGCTCCTTAACCCCACAACCTCTATAAAAATTCTTTCAGTAAATGGACTCAAAGTTTCTTCAACCTCATCTGAGAAAGCAAACAGGACCCTTCAAAGGCTTTAGCAAAGGGTTTGTAAGGATGCATGAACAGGGAAAGATCATGACAAAGTAGTGAAGAAAGAAAGAAAGAAAGTGAAATAAGATAAAAGGAAAAAAAAAATATTGTATCTTTTATATATATATATATGTTTCTTCTCTTTCTTTTTGATGGCTATATAGCTAAACAACAAGAATTTCAAGTTCTTTTGTTTCAGAGGGATATATAGAGCTAAACCCATAGCAGTGCTAAGCTAATGATGGCAGGAAACCCTAGCCGGTGTACCATGCATCCACCACCTTCACCGCTTCAATCTCCTTCTTTCTTACCTTCTTCTCCATCTCTATTCTCTTCTCCTTATGTTTTTGGATCATTTCCTTCTTCTCCTTCACTTCCTTTTAATTCCTTTCCTGATCATAACCAAGAGCTTCCTCTGTCATGGAGCCAACTACTTCTGTAAATCCCTCTCTTTATCTCTCAAGTTCACTTTTGATATGCATATGTATGCTTAATTAACTTATATATCATAGCTGACTCAAAAAGCTTCTGATCTACAAATCATTCTTCATTTAACAGTTGTATACTATGTGTCTACTATCTTCTTTAATTATAACTATATACTTTTTAAAAAAAAAAAAGACAAAAAAAAAAAAAATACTGATCTTGTTCCTCAAAATCTATGCTCAGCTTCAGTTAGTTAACTTGGTGATGGTGATTTGTGGTTTCAGGGATGGTTTGTCAGGAGGAGACGAAGAAGAAGATCATAGGTTTGGACTAAGTCATTTTCAGTCCAAAAAGTTGGAAAATTGGGAAGACCAAATCTTGAATCCATATAATATTCATCCAAGAGTTGCTGATGTAAAACAGCAAGTCCCTCAAAATAGTAATTTGTATGGTCATGGTGATGGAGAATTTCACCCTCTTATTAGACCTACTTGGTCACCACAAGTCATGCCATTGCCAGTCTCCTCTCCTAGGTCTTGTGTTAAAACTCTAAGCAATGATATTCTTGACTTCTCTTATAACAAGGCAGATGCAAGGAGTCAACATCTAAATCAATCAACCGAGGTAGGTTTTAGTTAGGTACGAGATAAAAGGGTAATGATTTCTGTACCTAGAAATTTTCACTTAGTATAAGCACAGCTATATGGGGATTTTTTTTTCCTTTGAGTTCATTAATTGAACTCTGATATCTGAATTGCTATGCTCATAAATCTCATACCCTTTTACATTCTTGGACGACTGCAGTACTATTCAGCCAAACCTCATCACTTCATTATAGCTATTTTTCATGAAAAATATATACTGTATTGAATTCTTTCATCTGGGGATTTCTTACATTCTTGATATTTGGCTTCATTATTATTTTTTTCGTTCTGCTAGTGTAACGGCACAGCCACTGGTGGGGTGTGTAAGAAGCCTAGGGTTCAGCCATCTTCAAGCCAACCACCTCTAAAGGTAAAACAAAGTTCATGCTCTTTGTCTGTCTGTCTCAGAGCATATGGGTGTGGGCTGATGATGTGTGTGTGTGTTAGAGTACAATGTCTTTCTTGATTGTCTATTTCTTAAAGCATGTGTGATTCTTCTGCTATGTTTCATCTATACCATTATAAATTTGATTAAAATAAGCTTATAAAACTTGGTGCTCTATAATTTTAATCTTATTAGGTCAGGAAGGAGAAGTTGGGTGATAGAATCACTGCCCTTCACCAGCTAGTTTCCCCATTTGGAAAGGTAAAGAAAACTCCAAGCTTCATCTACAATTGCATTGAACATAAAGAACAATAAATAAGTAGGTTTTGATTTCTTGTTCTTTTGTATAAGTTAAAACCCATAAAGCCAAGATTTTTTATAAATAAATTGTCACTTATATATGATCGTAAAACTCTGATCTTTCTATTCCCAAAAAAAAAAAAAAAAACTCTGATCTTTCTATCTGTTCTTCTTTATCTTTACTCTTTTGGCTCTCTCTTTTTGACATTAAAGAAGATAAAAAAAGATGAGTGTGGTGAAATGTTCCTCTTTTGCAGACTGACACAGCTTCTGTCTTGTTAGAAGCTATTGGGTATATCAGATTCCTTCAGAGTCAAATTGAGGTGATGTTTCTTCTTCCACAAAAATGTTAAATTTTTTTTTTAATACCCTCTGCAAGCAATAAAAACTCACTCAGAATCAGTGTTGAGAAGAAGCATGCAGTTAAAGTTGCCTTCAATTATTCATTCTTTGCTTTTTTCTAATCATTCTTTAATTAGTTATGGAAGTCATAAAAATTCTTATTCTCTTATCCTCACTCTCTCTTTTGCCTCCTCTTCATTCAAAAAAAAAAAAAAAAAAATTACAGGGCCTTAGCTCCCCATACTTGGGCACTGCATCAGCAAACATGAGGAACCAACAATCTGTAAGTAACTCTTGTGCATATACTTACTTACATACACATACATTTCTCAATTCCCAATGCAAGACCAATATCCCTTCTCTTCAGAGCATGCACATGTTGTATAGCTAGTTGTATTAGTTAAAACAGAAGAAGAATAATTATTACTTAATTAATTGTAGGGCTAATTGTATTATCTAGTTAAATAAAAAAGAATGATAATAATAATAACTTAAACTAATGGCAGAGAATTCTTTGTTAGGTTCAAGGAGAAAGGAATTGTGTATTTCCTGAAGACCCAGGTCAGGTATGCTGCTATAGCTTTATTGGATCCATCACTTGCATTAAAAAAAATGCAAAGTAATACATTTTTATGTAGGAGAGTCTTTGTGTATTAAATTGAAAGCATCTATATTATATTTAAGTATTTTTTTATATTATATATATATAGCTAGCCCAAGAACAAGGTTCTTAGCTTTATGCAACTTTACCTAAATAAATGAATTACAAAAAAAGTTTGATTAAAAGAATAATTTTAGGAGTAATTTAAAAGGGTATTAGTAGTT